>KN494657.1:11384-22845 GCA_000787155.1 Scartelaos histophorus | reverse complement strand
TGTGGCTGTCAGCTCTGTGGCAGGAGGACAAGGCCCGAGCGGGGACAGTCTGAACAGATGCTAGCTGTCTGCTCCCCCGCCGCGTCTGTGGAGCTCCCCACGGTGAAAACATATCACTGAGAATTATACCGAAGAAAGAGAGATGTAAGGAGCGGGGCCGGACCTGCGTGAAAAACATTGAATTGCATTTTTTAACGACTTTTTTAGCCACGTTATGCAGTAGTTGTTTCCACGTTCTCATTTACGCTTTATTCATTCTCCAGTGTTATTTTCCCATTGTGGAACGCAGGAAGTCACCTCACTATTTTCATTTCTGAGGTCGTTTTGGATAAATATTGCGAACATAATAATCCACGGTCGTCATAAATTATAACTATATAAACACGCGTCCAGAAGAATTGCCGAAAAGTCTGAAATCTGAAGTGACAAAGGAATACAAGACTCGTATTTCAGAGTGTGTTTGTACAGATTTAAACTCCAGGTTTGGCCCATTTTATGCTGAATAATATATAAGATTTTTGGTGTTTGTGGAGGATGTTTTTGTACTTCCAAAATTGCAGTCTACTTCACGTCTCTCTTATTTATGCTGTCTCCATCTTCCCCGTCTTTATTTCCTATCTCTCTCTCTCTCTCTCTCTGTTATTCTCTCTTCTCTTTTCTCTCATCTCCTGCTCTCTTTTTCCCCCTCTGTCCTCTCTCTTTCCTCACTCTCTCTGTCTCTCTCCTCTCTCTCTTTCATTCATATTTTCTCTCTTACTCTCCCTCTTCTTACTCTCTTTCTCCCACTCTCTCTCCTCCTCTCTCTTTTCTCTCTAATTCATCTATCTCTCTCTTACTCTCTCTTCTTGCTCTCTTTCTCCTCTCTCTCTCTTCTTCTCACTCTTGTTATCTGTCTCTCTCTTATTCTTACCCCCCCTCTCTCTCTTACTTTCCAACTTCTTACTTTCTTTCTCCCACTCTCTCTCCTCCTCTCTTTCTCTCCTCCTCTCTTTCTCCTCCTCTCTTATTCTCTCTCTTACTCTCCCTCTTCTTGCTCTCTTTCTCCTTCTCTCTTCTCTTCACTCTCTTTTTCCTACCTCCCTTCTCTCTGTCTCTCTCTCAGTTTTCTCTCGCTCTCTCTCCTCCTTTATCTCTTGTTATCCTGTCTCTCTCTCATTCATCTCTCTCTCTCTCTCTCTCCCTCTCTCTTCTTGCTCCCTTTCTCCTCTCTCTTTCCTCTCTCTCCTTCTCACTCTTGTTATTTGTCTCTCTCTTATTCTTACCCTCTCTCTCTCTCTCTCTTACTCTCCCTCTCCTCTCTCTTTCCTCCTCTCTCTTTCCTCTCTCTCTTACTCTCCCTTTTCTTACTCTTTCTCCCACTCTCTCTCCTCCTCTCCCTCTTATACTCCCCCTCTTCTTGCTCTCTTTCTTCTCTTTCTTTCCTTTATTTTACCCCTCCCTCTCTCTCTCTCATTCATCTTCCTTTTCCCTCTCTCCTCCTCACTCGTTATCTGTCTCTCTCTTATTCTTACCACCCTCTCTTTCTCTCTCTCTTACTCTCCCTCTTCTTGCTCTCTTTCTCCCACTCTCTCTTCTCCTCGCTCTTGTAATCCTGTCCCTCTTTTATTTTTCTCTCTTTTACTCCTCTTCTCTCTCTCTCTCTTTCCCCTTTCTTCTCTCTCCTTCTCTTTGTATCCCTCTCTCCTTCTCACTCTTATTATCCTGTCTCTCTCTTTTTCATATATTCATATATCTTCTCTCTTTCTCTTACTCCCCTCTTTCTTTCTCCCCCTTTCTCCTCTCTCTATTTGTTTTTAGTCCATTATCTCCTGTGTGAACGATCGGGTCCACCGCTCTCTTTTTGTCTCTCTTATTTTTATACCCTCTCTTTCCTCTTCATTTATGTCTTATCTCCCTTGCCTCTATTTTGTAGTCTCTCTCTCTCCTTCTTTATCTCTTCCTCCTCTCTCTCCTTCTCTGTTTTCAGTCCATTATCTCCTGCGTGTGTGCCGGGGTCAAAGGCACAAAAACAGACGAGGCACGGTGAGGGAAGCCTTCAGGACCCCAGCGCGTCCTCTGACTTCCATTTTGGATCTGCGCCCACAGTTTCCCGCTCGGCACAAACAGCTCCGGCCTCGGCACGGCTTTTCCTTTTGTGGGAAAACTCGCCGGTGCAAATGTTTCGTTTTACTGCCGAGTTTCACATGACATCACATTATTTTATGCACCCGTGTTATTTAATACAGATGGGGGCAGATAAAAGGCGGAATATTGTCAAAAACGCTGAGTTCTGTCGGAAAAGCGCTGTATAAAAATATGGATATTTCGTGGCTAAGAATAACACAATCAATAGGAAGAACTGGCTCTTGCTCGTTCACATTCTAGAAACTGAAAACTACCAGTATTTTCTTCAAACTGTCGAGTTACAAAAATATGCACAGATTCAAAGTTGCATTATGTAACTTTTCAGAGAGTAGTAGAGGTAGAGGCCAAGCAATTCACAGCATTTGGTCGATATTTGGACTTTTTCGTGCATCAGCAATTGGCCTTAAATCTCCAGCACAGTGCAATATTTTGATTTGGTCAAAAATACACACAAAGCCTTATATTAACACTTTGCTGTACAAAACATGACTAAATAGGCTCAGTGCACAATAGCTTCCTGTCCAGTTTTATCTCTATGTAGTTTTTGCTGAGTGAATAGGCTCTTTTCACGCTTACGTCACAAATCAGGAAGACGTTTGGAAACATACAATGATAACTTCCCGACACTGAGCTCTACCGACTGGTCAGGATAAGACACGCCCCCTCGATCCCTCTATCCGTGACCGCAGATGGATCAGTGGCCGCTCCAGGTGCTGCAGCTCCAGACAAGAAAGAACACAATGCATTTTTTGTGAACTCACGCTGCCCATATTCGACTGACAGGGCATCCACAGCTTTCAGAAAGGTCAGATTTTGTAGGGATTCTTCTGTATTTTTACAACATGAACTTTACTATTATTATTTTTAATCATCATAGCACCTAAAAGGCAGCTTTGTAAGAGTTACCCCAGCATCTGAACCAGCACGACAATGGGCAATACTGAGCTTTTCTGACGTCACACATTGAGCAGCTTTGGAACGAAAATCAGGAAGTAAATGTGGAAGTAAAAATCTTTTTGCGGTCATGCGCCAAAGAGCACAGCCATTGAAAACGATACGACGCCATCTTGAATTCATCTTCCAGATTTTATTATAGTTCTACGGATAAAACCCACCGAACTAAACGTCTTCAGCGGTAAAATGAAGATTGCATACATATGTGCTGTTTGGAATCATCTCATCTCTTCTAATCGCTTGAACCCAGTGAGTTTAGAGTTGTGCGTCAGTGGGAAAATGATGAAAACTGAGGTATGATTGTAATTGTTGATTAGCTGAACATAATTGAACGCTACAGTGACATGGAGATGAAGAAAAGTGGGATATTTTCTAATTTTTCCTAGATTTTGTCAGACTTACTACTGTCATACCCATGTTTCCAAAGGTCTTCCTGGTTTGTGAGGTAAGAGGGTCCCAGCACCTGCTTGTTTCTATGGAGATGTCATTGCTCTGCCTGGAATGCCCCACCGTATGACATTAAACAGATCTATTTCTACATTTATGCAATTACGGTTGGTTTTATAGCTCAATAATGCCTAAAAAAAAACCAAAAAAAAACAGCATTCTGTTCTGACCTGTACAAATGTCTTAAATGCATGGGATTCTTGTATTAGTTTAGTTCAGATTCTTCTCTCAGATGTTAATGCTCTTCGACAAGTTAAAAAAAGAAAAATATGTGACGTGACGTGAATTAGAATTACAAAACAGATTTGTAATCACATTTCTGCTTAAGACTTTTGCTCGTCTCAACCACGACACTTTGAATGTAGATTTATTCGCGTCTCGTCACTCAGGTGGTCGATGGCCGATGTTAGCGTCTCTGGTGGCTAACGCGAGCTGTCAGTTAGCCGCTAATTAGCTGTTAGCGATATTGAAATGCTGTAATTGCTAACACATTATTGGTACCAACCGCTGTGACCGTGTTGGCATGACGCTGGTACAACTTGTAATGCGCCTGCTCCTCTCACAGCAGTCGGCCGTTTTGTTTTCACTGTCAGTCTTTGTGTACTTTAATTGTAGCTGAGCAACACTTGGATAAATAGGAAGTCATATTAGCCAAATTAAAGGGCCTGAACTTGATTTTAAAGGTTCAGTATTATGCAAAATGGACTATTATGAGCTTTAAGTTATGTTATAATGATTTTACTCTCTAAAAACACACCCAGAGTTGTGTTTTGTTTCATCCAAATGTAAGTCTTCGTTGAGTAATCCTTTATTAACAGGCTGTAAGCTAACTAGCTGCTGTGTTTTAAACAGGAAGTGAACATGGAGGCGCTTCTGGCTCCATCAACTCTCCATCAACTTCACTTTACATTGGAAAATTGTTACACGTCTCTCAGTAACTGCTGTTAGCCACGTCATTTTGGTCTTAAAATGTTCGTAATAACCAGCTCTACATGATCCTGGTGTTGTCATTTTTATATTTCGTCTATGAAAAAAGTTCCTATTCCTAAATCAGGACATACACTGTGCGATCGTGATCAAACTGTACGACCAAATCGCAGGGTTTAAACGTTCACAACTCACAATTCATGTTTTCACACTATACGAACTACTTCAACAGTGCGAAACCCTCATTCTTGCGACCTACGATTGCCGACGGGGAGCTGCTCGTGAGGTATCAATCGGTTCTTGTTTCCCGACACGAAGCACTACACATGATAAAGCCAAAACTAGGTCCCAAAAACAGTCGCAGGAATGAAAAATTGTCTCTAAAAGGTCCAAAAATCACAGTGTACACTTGCTTACTATGAAATTGGCTCCAAATTTGCCCCTATAACTGCTAGACTGGGTGAGCTTCATTTGACTGGAGCTGAACAGTATTAATGACGTCACACTCCCTCAGTCCTTTACTTTATACAGTCTATGGTCTACATCTCCAAAGCTCAGAATGCTCTGTTCCACCTTGTGATGTCATGAAGTGGTAGTTTTCGAGTGAGCAGCTCCTTCTCTCTTTAGCTTCGTAGAGATCGACAATTCCAGGGCTGAAATCATCCAAATGATTCAAGTAAAGGTGCGTGGAGTTTAAAAATGCAGTGGAGCACATCACGGATTACCACGTGACATCACAGACATTTGATTCTTTGATGATAAAATCTTAAAATAATGAATTCTGCACAAAGCCTTCATGACCTGTATAAATATTGTGTTTGTGCGTTGCCATGTCCATCCCCCTCTGCGTCGCTTTGATCTGCTTTGGAGAGAGAAACCTACCTCGGCGTGGAAGGGCTTTTGATGCTGTCTGGAAATAAACGTGATAAAAGAGCAGAGCAAGGAGGTGAAAATGACTCAAATGTTCAAATCTGAGGCGCGCTGGGCTGAGTTCAAAGTCCAAACAGATTCACCGTGACGCTCCCATCGCACGTCTTGTTGGAGAGGTAAGATCGGTCTGTTCGAAAAGAGGGGAGTGTTTTTAGAATGGAGGGAGGAGAGGGGTAGATGAGTAGATGCCCCACCCCTGACTGCCCTCCCATTCCCTGACACTTAACTTGCCCCATAGGCCGTACAGGGCATACACTGCAAATTTCTCTGATCTGGCCAAGATTTTAAAACATAAATCAAGTTATTCATAACGTTTGCATATTTATTATCTACTTACGAGTTCTGAGACCCACTTAATTCTAGTCAAGAGGTATTTTATTTTAAGATAACTTGTCAAGTATTATTATCTGTCCATGCAGCAAGATAATTTCACTACTTATAAATCATTTTCTTATAGATTTAAGTTTAAATCTTAGTAGGAAATAAGTATGGGAGCACTCCTGGCTCCAGTTCACTTTCTATTGAAAAACTGTCAGCGTTCTCTCCATAACTGCTGCTGTCAAACATATGGCTATAGCTCCTTGTCGAAGTGTGAGTGACAGAGTGAAAAACACTCCTGTGAAGCGCTTTAGCTGTGTTGAAAGGTGCTGTATAAATGCAATGATTAATTCATAAATAAACACTTATAATTTTGGTCTTAAAATGTTTGGATTAACCGACTCTACTTTATCCTGGTTTTTATTTTATTATTGTATCCGTAAATCAAGATGTGAACATTAACTTTTCTTTCCCAAGGTCAGTCCCGCTAGCGTTAGCAACAGGTTTGATTGACGGCGTTGCTAAGCGCCCGCCCACTGCCAAACCCGTTGTGCGGGAGGAAGGGGCGGGGCTGTTACTCATGATTGGGTCAAATACAGAGGACATGTTTTTATGGAGACCATAAAGTTTAACTTAACCTAAAGCTTTTATATCAGGATGACTGAATGGAGGGAAGAAGAAGTGGAAATAGCAGTAGTACTAGCGGTAGTATTTGTAGTAGTTGTGGTAGTACTAGTAGTAATAGCAGTAATAACAGTAGCAGAAGTAGTAGTAGTAGTAGTAGTAGTAGTAGTAGCAGTAGTAGTAGTAGTAGTAGTAGTAGTAGTAGTAGTAGTAGTAGTACTAGTAGTAGTAGCAGTTGTAGTAGTGGTAGTAACAGTACCAGAAGTGCCAGTAGTAGTAGTGTAGTATTAGTAGTAATAATAGTAGTGGTAGTAGTAGTAATAGCAGTAGTAGCAGTAGTAGCAGCTGCAAGAATACTAGCAGTGGTAGTAGCAGTCGTAGCAGCTGCTGCAGTAGTAGTAATAGTAGTGATAGTAGTAGTAGTAGTAATAGCAGTAGTAGTAGTAGTAGTAGTAGTAGTAGCAGCAGCTGCAGTAGTATTAGTAGCAGTAGTAGCAGCAATAGTAGTAGCAGCAGTAGCAGTAGTAGTAGAAGTAGTAATAGCAGTAGTAGTAGCAGTAGTAGTAGTAGTAGTAGTAATAGCAGTAGCAGTAGTAGTAGTAGTGGTAGTAGTGGTGGTAGTGGTGGTAGTGGTAGTAATAGTAGTAGTAGTAGTAGTAGTAGTAATAGTAGTAGTAGTAGTAGTAGTAGTAGTAGTAGTAGTAGTAGTAGTAGTAGCAGCTGCAGTAGTAGTAGTAGTAGTAGTAGTAGTACTAGTAGTAGCTCAGTACCACCTTCTGCCCTCACATCGTCTGTGTTCTTTGTTCTCCAGGGGGTTCAGCTCCAGAGAACTTAAAGATTTCAGCACAAATTAGAAATCAGCCTGGTGTAAAAAACAGAAAAACAACCAGCGCCCTCCACCTCTGTGATTCTATTTGAAGTCTGATCTGAAAAGGGCATCGGGAGCTTTTCACTAATATTTACTAAAAATACTAAAAACTCAATTCCACTGGTCAGGAATAAACTTGTTGCTATGGATACGTCATTGCACTGAATGGAATGTTCCTTGCGTTTATTTAAGTACAGCTCAAAAATACCTAGAAAAACAGGTAATCTGACAGTGAACGGGGTCGCCTCTCCACAGATCCGACCTGTGACTTGGTCTGTTTTAGTCTCCGTGAAGCTATTAAAGTTTATTACCACAGCGTGAAACATTCCAGACATAAAAGCAATAACATCTCCACAGAGAAAACCATTTGACGGCCCTTTCAGCAGAACACTTACACAGTGCACCTTTAAGTACGGATTAGTATCAGATTCCCCACACTTTTGACAGCCTTATATAGTTTTCACGCTCTTCTCTGTCAGTGTGGAGCCTGTGCCGTGGTCCTGCTCCTCTCAAGGCTGTGGATTATAATTGGATGTATCTCTGGGAGCAGACAGGGGCCCGTCTGAAGCCCGGCGTAAACCCAAGGACAGAGGCGCTGGGCTGGTCAAGGATCCTCACTGCACTTCCAGAACAGCAATTCATTCTCCGCACAAGCTGTTCTGGCACCGCTCCATATTAAATGTATCTGTTGAAGCTGCAGACGTGTTAATTCATTCATTTATTTACATCACATTGGATTAGACCAGATGTAGAAAGGCCCCAGGAGCTTTGAGTCATGTTAGAGTGTTTTTTCCTCCTCAAAAACAGACCTGGAGTTGTGTTTTTTTTCTATTCAATTTTGTCTTTTCAATGACGTGACGTGTCCAATTGTAATTTCTTCAGTTAAAAAGGTTCAAATTTCATCATAATTCCCCCTTTACCTGTAGTACCTCTGATCTCCATGGAACCAAATCTTTTTTTTTTATTTTTTTGAGTTATTCTGCAAGTTGTTTGGACTTAAAAAGTTAAAATGTCATGTGGTGCGACCATCCACCCTTAACTGCTGATTTTGAAACTTCTTTAAATTTTCTGAAGTGTTTTGTAGTCCCTCATGAAATTTTTTAACATTTTTATTTTTCAATCATGTTTTCAATATCAATGTCATGTTAATATTACTCAGAACTTTTAAGGTGATTCTCGGTCGCACCACATGACATTTTTAAAGGTCGTAGCCAGTTCATGTACATAAAAACACTAAAAATGCTTCATATAAATGTGAAACATAGATTTATGTACCACATTAATAGAAACTAAATTTTAAAATGTGCCCTTTGAACATCCTAATACGTCATTGACCCTCAAAATGCTCTGTTCCACCTTGTGATGTCATGAATCTGTAGTTTTTTTTGTGCTAACTGCTACTTTTTAGCTTTAGTTCAATAGAGATCAGTGATTCCAGGGTTGAAATGATCCAAATGATTCTAGTGAAAATACGTGGAGCTTAAAAACAAAGTGGAGTGCTTGTTTCCATGGAGACAGGAAATCAATCTTTTATCTCTATCAACTTGACGCGTTTTGGAGATGAAAAGTTACATGTTAGCTTTAGCGCGGACTCAGAATAAGCAAACCCTCGTGAATTACTGATCTCTGCCCTTTCGGAAGATGGAAGAGAGGACGATCCGGAGGAGGAGGACGGGTGATGGAGTGATGGGAGGTAGATCGATGGAGGTGTGGAGCGATGGAGGGATGATGTATAGGCAGATGGAGGCGTGGATGGAGGGATGATGAGATGGACACACAGGAGGTGCGCCGGAGATGAATGTGTTTTTAAGCCTGTCGCGGCGGGTGATGGATAAACACCTCGTGGTTATCACTTACGGTCACTCTTAAAGGGAAAGTTAGCGCTATCATCCGCAAACCAGGAAGGGAACCCGGTGCATTATTAGCATGCTAGTTGTTGTTAGCAATGGTTGAATCGTGTCTGTACCCCGACATGTCTCTGATGTGAAATCCACTGGACTTTCGGACCATAAAGTTTCCCTTCACACTTCTTACAGTCAAAGTGCGGCTCTGGCTCAGCTTCAGAGACTCAGACTGTCATGGTTTAAAATGGCCGATCGCCGCACTTTTCAGAACTCTGAATCATTTGAACTCACAGTGAGACCAGAGTTTGACACAGAGAATACAGAAGCTTTGCCCTCAGCCACACACTACTCCTCTTTTCCTTCCACCCCAATAATGTCCTTTTTCTGAGACATTTCATGTAAGATTCTGATTTTGAATTACATAACGTCATCTATTTATGTCTATTTATCTATTTATTAAGTTATAATTTAGTGTTTTGGTTCAAGATTATTATCCAGTCAGAACACAGAATGAACCTCACACGACTTTCTCATTTGGGTTGCCAGTTTCAAAGCTGAAATCCAGTGTTTTTAAACCTAAAACATCTCTCTGATGTGATTGGTCACTGAAGGAGAAGAAGGAGAAGAAGAAGAAGGAGAAGAAGAAGAAGGAGAAGGAGAAGAAAGAGGAGGAGGAGGAGAAGGAGGAGAAGGAGGAGGAGGAGAAGGAGGAGAAAGAGGAGAAAGAGGAGAAGGAGGAGAAGGAGGAGAAGGAGAAGAAAGAGGAGAAAGAGGAGAAGGAGGAGGAGGAGAAGGAGGAGAAAGAGGAGAAAGAGGAGAAGGAGGAGAAGGAGGAGAAGGAGGAAAATAAAGAGGAGAAGGAGAAAAAGAAGAAGGAGAAGAAGAAGAAGGAGAAGAAGAAGAAGGGGAAGAAGGAGAAGAAGAAGAAGGGGGAGAAGAAGAAGAAGGAGGAGAAGAAGAAGGAGAAAAAGGAGGAGAGGAAGGAGAAAAAGAAGAAGGAGAAGAAGAAGAAGGAGAAAAAGAAGAAGGAGAAGAAGAAGGAGAAGGAGAAAAATAATAAGAAATAGATCTCTTGATTTGATCCTTGTAAGTGTAACAAACATTTGAAAAATCACCCCTCCAAACTGCATCGAACCAACATAAAACATGGAAAAGTTTACGTCAAGTTTTATTTATTTAGTTTAAAGTTCCAGAGTCGGAGATAAAATGTAGTGTGACACGGAGCAAAGAGCTGGGGGAGCCCGGGCGAGGGATGATGGATTCGGACAGAAAGAACGAGAGAGGCAGAAGAGAGGAAGAATCTTAAACAGGGGAAAACCCTTTGGCTCCTGACAGGCCACGAAGAATGAACAACGAGAGAAAGGAGAGAGAGAAAAAGAAAGAAAAAATAAATAAATCTAAACATATTTTCACCGTTTATTTAATGAGTCAATTCCTTTAACTGAAATGAACATCTTTTCTTCATCCATAGGTGGCAGTAGTGAGCCCCCTGCCCTCACCTGTTTGTTCAGACTCACCTGTCACTTACAAGCCCCTCCCCCTTCACCTGTGTGCAAAAAACTGCTTTCAATGAGCATAGGAAAAAACTCTAACTATTAATATTTCATAAAATTTACAAAAGATTTAGGAAAATAGCGATTTATTTGCAAAATTCTGGTTTACATGTAAGTTAGCTGCATTTTTAAGTGTTATATTTCCCACGCACCCTGAACGCACCATGCTTAGCTAAATTGTAGCTGTAAATACGAACAGATACAAAAGTTATGAAATTGTGGCAGAAATCGGAATATATCTCCAGGGGTTAAATGGACAATGGGTAAATTCAACAGGATTTTTCTGAAAAGACGTTTTCCGTGATTTTCTAGCTGCTCGTTCTACAAACTCCCACATATTTCTCAGCTCACAAACGTAGCCGGAGTGTGTTTAGTTTGAGATTTGAAGCCGTGTCTTTCTTTGTTCCGCAGGTTTACGGTGACGATATGAAATGTTTGGAAAGTTTGAGATTCTCGTAGCTTCGGATATGATTTCGTTTGTTGCATTTTTGTGTTTAAGTTCAGTTTTTGGCTACTCTACCTACTCTGAGTTGTGGTTTGGCGATGCTTATAATTCACTTTGTATTGAAGTAACTGCTGCCGCCTCATAAAATGCCCATATTAACCCGCTCTACATGGTCCCACTGTTTTTATTTAGCTATTTTGTCTGTAACTAAATCTTTATTCTTATCATGAAGCTCAAATCCAGATTCGATCCTGTAACTTCCCGCCCCGTGAGCTTCATTTCTTCTGTATTCAGTCTGTGGTGTGTGGGTTTTCCTCTGGACACTCTGGTTTCCCCCATCAACTTGAAACATGCTCTATAGGTCAAACCCTCCAGATCTGGTCCACTGCCCCTGACAGGTTTAACGCAGAGGCGCTGGAGGATGGGC
>KN494657.1:0-11374 GCA_000787155.1 Scartelaos histophorus | reverse complement strand
TTGTTACTTATTTTTGAATTGAAGATAGATCTGAAAAAAAAAAAAAGAATGTATTATAATCACATTTGTAATATTAATACCGAAGACGTGCACGCTGTAAACACGAACGAACGTAAAGGCTCTGTACCGACTTTTCACAAATTTCAGAGGCTAATGTGGAGTTTGGCCGTGACGCTAACATCAGCTAGCATGCTAATTGTGCACTTCCTGATTCTCTAACGTTAAATCACTCAGATGCGGGTGTATTTTGTTGTCATGAGCTGGTTATTGGTGGTTTTCAGATTCTAGAATGGGATGATGTCTGAATCTCAAATGGGAAATGGGGGTAAGGGGGAAACTTTCCTATTGATTATATTGTGGTTTATACAGAAGCCCTGAGTGGCAAGTGAAAAAAAAAAAAAAAAAAAAAAAAAGAGGCATGTCATTTGGGCAAAAAAATGACTTGGGGTGGCAGAAAAAAAAAAAATTAAAAAAAAAAAAAAAAAAGAGGCATGTCATTTGGGCAAAAAAATGACTTGGGGTGGCAGAAAAAAAAAAAATTAAAAAAAAAAAAAAAAAAGAGGCATGTCATTTGGGCAAAAAAATGACTTGGGGTGGCAGAAAAAAAAAAAATTAAAAAAAAAAAAAAAAAAGAGGCATGTCATTTGGGCAAAAAAATGACTTGGGGTGGCAGAAAAAAAAAAAATTAAAAAAAAAAAAAAAAAAGAGGCATGTCATTTGGGCAAAAAAATGACTTGGGGTGGCAGAAAAAAAAAAAATTAAAAAAAAAAAAAAAAAAGAGGCATGTCATTTGGGCAAAAAAATGACTTGGGGTGGCAGAAAAAAAAAAAATTAAAAAAAAAAAAAAAAAAGAGGCATGTCATTTGGGCAAAAAAATGACTTGGGGTGGCAGAAAAAAAAAAAATTAAAAAAAAAAAAAAAAAAGAGGCATGTCATTTGGGCAAAAAAATGACTTGGGGTGGCAGAAAAAAAAAAAATTAAAAAAAAAAAAAAAAAAGAGGCATGTCATTTGGGCAAAAAAATGACTTGGGGTGGCAGAAAAAAAAAAAATTAAAAAAAAAAAAAAAAAAGAGGCATGTCATTTGGGCAAAAAAATGACTTGGGGTGGCAGAAAAAAAAAAAATTAAAAAAAAAAAAAAAAAAGAGGCATGTCATTTGGGCAAAAAAATGACTTGGGGTGGCAGAAAAAAAAAAAATTAAAAAAAAAAAAAAAAAAGAGGCATGTCATTTGGGCAAAAAAATGACTTGGGGTGGCAGAAAAAAATTAAATTAAAAAAAAATTAAAAAAAGAGGCATGTCATTTGGGCAAAAAAAATGACTTGGGGTGGCAGAAAAAAAAAAGAAAGGAAAAAGAGAGGCATGTCATTTGGGCGAAAAAAAAGTGACTTGAGGTGGCAGAAAAAAAAACAAACAAAAAAAAAAACTTCCCTAACTTTACCATGAAATATCCAAAAAGTAAATTTACAAATGTTGAATCTGTTAATTTCCATGAGCGATTTGACCCAAGAACTCACTGTATCCCTGTATTACAAGAAAAATCTATATTTAAACAATATTACTTTTAGCTGCCTCCATCTATATTATATATTATTCCATCCATCTATTTTCTTCTGCTTATCCAGGGCCAGATATTATTGTCCTATAGAAGGTTGTTATGTCTGAAACCCAGCAATACAATACTACATTTGTACTGGGCAAATACAATTTTATTCTTTGCAGAGGACATTGTGTTGATACTTTGTAGTACACGGGGGTGTTCTATATGTATGTCTATAAAGGAATGTCCATTAGTTACTATGGAAACACAATTCGCACATAGGAAAACAGCCAAAAAAGCCATTTCGTAGTTGAAAAACTCAAGAAAAAAATCATAAAAAGGATTTAACAGCACAATACGAACGTTCATGGTCGTGTTTATGTGTTTAATTTTCAACAAAAAGATACAAATGACAAATGAAAAACTGTAGATTTTAGCTGTAATGTTATTTTTTAATAGCACAAATATCTCCTGTTGTAGTTCCAGCTAAGTCAGTTCAAGTCTAATAGATCTTCTGACAGAGTAGTGCCTTCAGTTAGCATGACATCAGCTGCACAGTATCAGTATAATTCATTGCAGCTTTGGAGATTTGTCGATTGCACTTTGTATTCATTTGAGATCTATTTTGCAGCCCCAATCAAAGATAAAAATAAAACTTGGCTCTTCCCGCTCGTATTAAATCTCCTGTTTTACTCCAATCGGACTTCCCCCTTCACCATAATTCCTTCCTGTTTCTCGGGTTTGGCAGGGAGCGGCCGGTGATGTCACCCGTCACAGACTCAATGGACGGCGACAGCGTTAACCTTTGACCTCGGCGTGTCGCGCATTGCGTTGGGAGCCTCTCAGAGCGGCGGAGCGTGAAGTCATCAGAGAGCGCCGCGAGGTGGGAACGCCAGCGCTTTTATACCTGCGAGTGGCAGCGTGCGAGGAGGTATTCATCAGATTATGGGGCTATTAAACCCTTTATTTTTAGATCAACAACATGGGTTAAAGGTCACGCGTTACAGAAAATAGACTCTCGTGAGCTTTAAGCCAATTTAGAAAAGTGTTACCTCATCCAAAACAGACATAGAGCTGTTTTATTTTCTTTATTATTAGTCTGTACATCTCCAAAGCTTCAAATAAGTGGTCGTTTTCAAGTTAACAGCTACATTTTACCTTTTATTTAGAACAGTTTGAGAGGAAAAGTACAAAAATATAGGAAGTAGTGCTGTGTTTTGATGCATCCCTCTGTTTATGGCATTGACACGGAAAACATTTAACTGATTTAACTGTTAAATGTAACTGTTTAACAAAATAAAGGTGTTGTAATTTAGTCTAATCATAAATATTGTGAAATTTCGTTAAGTAACAGTTGCATATGTCACAATGGCTGCCAGTGTCCAACCAGGAAGTAAAATTATAATCTTCACATCAATTTAAAACTGTAATAACATAATGAAAACTTGCAGAATATAATGTTAAAGCAGAACTATTATGAATGAACTTTTCAGAGCTTTTCATCATGTTGCAGTTGTTTCCTTCTCATTTGTGTTATATTTGGAGTATTTGTGCACGTGTGAGTAATGTTTATTTGCTTATTTTAGTGATAAACATCTTACATTTGTCTCTACTTACTTTATTCTCCAATATTAGTGTCTTAATCGTACGTCTTTTTGGTTTAAATGAAAATAAATGTGATCTGCAGCTGTTCATCGGAGGTGCCTACAGCTGCACGGCTCTTTGTTTTGTTTAGATGAATACGATTTAAATGACTTAAAATGACCAAAGTATAACATAATGATCCACTTATGTCCACAATACATCTATGAAGCAGTCTAACCTACGATACACACTTTTTATGTTATATTATTTTATTTGGAACGTGCGCACAGACATTCCACAATACACTGCAGTACAAATTCATACACGGCCACAGCAGACGAGGTGAAAAGTGTGTGTTGGTGTGTGTGTATATGAGTAAGTGTGTACAGTGATGCATAGATTCCTAGTGTACTGGAGGGATGAACTGTGGATGAACCATGGAAATAATAACAGTATTTACACAAGGACATAATGAGATGTGGACAGATGTTAGAACTACGAGTGTAACAATAACCCAAATATTGTGATATTGTATCGTCAGAAGTCTCACAATAATATCATGGACCTTAACAATATATCGAATCACAAGTCTTTTTGCTTAAATTAATTGTTGTAGTGCAGTAACAGATAAAATTACAGAGGGAACTACATAGACCATGATCCTTTGCTGTTTCAGTGCAGAATACATTAAGAAATAACTGTTATTAAACACTTTTAAATCTTATTTTTGTATTATAACAGCATTTTAAAAGGAAAAAGTAGCATGTTCACAGTTTTGTAAGACTCCAAAAAATAATAATATAAATAAATATCGTATCGTGAAATGCACATGGAGAAAATATCATAATGAGAGATTTGGATATCGTTCCATCCTCAATGTTTAGTTGTTACTTATATGAATTTGACTATAAATGTTGTACCAAATCACTGGTCAAAGCATTTTATTATGTACAACTTCGTAATATCGTGAGCTTTCCCACGATATCGCAATAAATATCGTATCGTGAGGAGAATATCATATTGTGAGACTTGGATACTGTTACATTTCTAGTTAGAAGCTTTTTCCAGAGCAGTTGGCGTGCAGGGCCAAAGGGTAAGAATATAAGTGTCCAATTTGTACTGAGATGCAGTTCGTACGTGTGTGCAGAGAATCCCATTTTAAACACCCGTGACCAGTGTTGTGCGTTTTGTGTAGGATTTTGTACTGAATTAGCTGCATGTTTGTGTTGCTCATGGAATAGACATCGTGGATAAGTCCAAAGCGACGATCCGCGCTGTTAGCATCCATCTCGAGGAAAAGAACTGAACGCAATGTCTAAAAAGCATGGAGACCCGACGTGTGCGTAGTATCTGAGTGTGTGTTGTGTGTGTGTGTTTTGTGGTTGTGTGTGTGCAGCTGTCACCTTATGGAGTCTCTTGTCATTCACACAGACGGGCCACGCTACACTGAGCAGCCCCTACGCTCAGAGAGAGAGAGGGGCGGGGGTTTCATGGCTATAGGATGTCAGAAAATATACAGCTGATACTTTCCAGCTCATGCACCGCTAACTGTAGGCACTGCTCTGTCTGAGGCTCGTTAGACGGCATAAGTAGAAGCTGTATTTTTGTACTTTTCAACATTTTTCGCTACAAACTGGAGCTTAAATGGCTCAAATGCTGCTATTTTCGGACCTTTTTTGGAATTGCCAATCTCTACACTGCAAATTTCTCAGATCTGGCCAAGATTTTAAAACTTATCTCAGGTTATTCATTTTATTTTTGATTTTTTATCTACTTACTAGTTCTCAGACTGCTTAATTCTAGGTTAGAGGTAGTTTATTTTAGGAGAACTTGTCTAGTAAAATGAGCTGTTCATGCAGAAAGATAATTTTGTAACCCTGATCTGTGATTCTCACCGGTCACTTGAAGCTTTCGGGTCAGATTTGTACGTAATTATTTTTTCCTGCAGTCTTTCAGGACAGTGAACACGTCTCTTTATTCAGTAACTTCTCTTTTCTAAAAACCCAGGTGCGCTGATCAAATGGGCTCCACTGAAACCACCATAGGAACCAACATCACCATCCATATAGTAAATGTAATATAATAAATAATATAAATTGTTAATAAAATAATAAATCCAAAGTAATATAAAATAATTCCCCAAAATAATATGCAAAAAAAACCTCAAAATAATAATAATAGATAAAATAATATGTGTAAAATAAATCAAACATTACAATTTCACTACTTTTAAGTCATTTTCTGTTTGTATTTTAAGCTTTGAAACATGAAAACTCCCACTTGATGACATCACAAGGTGGAACAGAGCATTTTGAGGTTTGTAGATGTAGATAGACTAATAATATATGATTACTCAAATGTTTGAATGAAAAAAAAAAACACAACTTCAGGTAAGTTTTTGATGTGATAACAACATTATAACTCGATTTAAATCTCACTGGAGTCAGTTTTGTGTAATATAGGACCTTTAACCGACGTATAAGTATAATAAATATTCACCACAGGTACTATCCAACCAAACCGAGTGGTAATTAGATAAAACATGAAATCCTGTCACTTCAAACTATAGGGATTGTTCAGTGTCACGTGAGCGCAGCCTCCCGGGAGTCGCTGATCTGCCGCTGTTGCCGAGACGATTGCATTTCCACGCACGGTTACATCTGCCGTTTGGTTGTTTACACATTTGCACATTTGTTTTCTAAATTATACAAGAAACCGTGAATCCATGGAAACCCTATACGCTTTTTAGTATTCTGTTTGAGTCGTCGGAGATACGGGCATGACTGTCACTGTCAGCTGTGTGTGTGTGTGTGTGTGTGTAAAAAAAAGAGGAGGTACAAATTGGCCGTTGCAGTAAATATGCATGAGGACCTACTTGTGCGACGCTACATCTCCTCGAGCTATTTATAGTGCCACAAATCAGCGCGTTTGTGTTGGCGCTGTAGTGGACGCGAAGCCAGTGAGTAACACCAGCTCTGAGGTCATTTTAAATTAATATGGATTTAATTAAAGCGACACATAAAACGCGTGACATCAGCGCTGCGAAGTAATAGTACTCATCATGATAGAGAACATGCAATCCTACAAACCAGCAGAAGTGATGAAGTACAACAGCAAAAGTACTACATTAGATGCAGTTTTACTTAAAGGTCCCATGTAGGATCAAGATCTAGGTTAGAATCTCATCACAAATATACCTTTTTTTTTTTCAATTACACATGTTTAACGCACAAATCTTCTTCCACGTCGTGATGTCATGCAGTGATACAGGAAGTGCTCCACTGTGTTTTTAAACTCCATAAATTATTACTATCTTATGGCTTTGCTCTTATTTGATTTTACTGGTTTATTGTTTTAGGACTAATATGTTTTAATCTGTGTTTAATGAGTATTTATTTTATTATTATATTATTATTGTTGCTTTTAGTTTGTATTTGTGCAGCACTTTGGAAACTGTTGTTTATGAAATGTGCTATAGAAATAAAGTGGATTGGATTGGATTGGATAAACCTTCGCTAGAATCATTTGGGTTATTTTAAAGGAAAAAAGTAGCTGTTAAAGGTGATCATTTTGGTGAAGGGTCCATCAAACTTCATCTTATCTTCATGGAGGCCAAACCATACCAGGTTAGAGGTCAGATCTGTGGAGAGGCGACCCCGCTCGCTGTCAGAATGCTTGTTTTTCTAGTTATTTTTGAGCTGCAAACGCTCAATTGGCTTTTAGTTTTGTTATAATGCCTCAAAAACATATCTGGAGTCGTCTTTTGCTTCATTCACATAATTATTTTAGTTTTACCTTTCTGTTTAGTCGAGATTGCCACAGAAAGTCTACAGTATCTCCTGCCGCATGGAGAAATTAAGTTTCAAAGAGGCTAAAACTAGCATTAGCTTCAAAGTTTAACAGTTCCAAATGATTCTAGTGAAGGTGCATGGGATTTAGAAACGCAGTGGAGCACTTCCTGTATTACCACTTCAAGACATCACAAGGTGGAACAAATGTAGTCGAGCAGTTTAATGTCATACTCAGGAACATTTAAGGCAGAAACAAGCAGGTGTCGAACCTCCAACCAAAAAGTTACAAAATGCAATTGCAAGATGAAGATCTGTGGAGACGAGTCCACTCACCCTAAGAATGCAGGTTTTAAATGTGTATATTTTGCGTACGTGAATAAATTGTAGATTCCGTTTAATGTCATACTGAGGAACGTTCAAGCAAAGCAATAACATCTCCATGGAGACAAATTAACCGGGCTTAGCAGACTGATATATGTGTCTCTCTGAATTGAGTTTTGCACATTTATAATCCCGACTCTCACTGAAAGCGTTCCCTGGTGATTATTTGTATCTGAGAGAAAAGCACAAACATCTTTCTCTCCACAAATGAACAAAACACTTTCCTTCTTCTTGGTGTTGGAGCTCCACCTTTGGCTTCCACGGAGACCTCCACGCTGCTCCGTGATTGGTCCACTCGCCGCTGGGTGAATTTGAACCTCGGAACGTAAGATGGATCGTCTCAGAAGATGGATTTTCGCTAATTTCTCAACTTTCCGCGCACGGTTTCTAGCAAATGTCAATCCCCGGAACGGTTACAGGGTGCATCTCTGAAACGAAAGTTGAAGTCACGGAAAAAACAAAGATATCAGGCTGTGTGGAAGTGCACTCAAAGTCATTAGTCTGTACTGCTCCGCTGGGTCTTCCCTTTAAGTGCAAACCAATACGTCTCGTTTAAAAGCCCTCGGAGAGTACGGCGAGCGATTATCGGCAGACGCATTTGCTCCTCTGCGCCGCTTTCTCCGGCCTCCATTTTGTTTCCTGGGCTTTACCTGAGCTGTCGTCCGGTACACTGAGGTCACGTGACGTCGCAACAGCTGTTTTAATCCCTGAAGGTGCAACTTTGTGTAACTTTAAAGTTCAGGGTTCGTCACCTTCTTGTTTCTGTGAATATGTCACTGCTCTGCTTAAAATTTATTCAATTACAGATGGTTTTATAGCTCAAAAATATCTAAGAATTGACCTGTGGCTTGATCTGGTTTGGTTTTCATTACGATAAAATGGTTTAATGTCATTCTGAAACTTTCCAGACAAAGCAATCACATGGAGAAAAGCATTTGATGGACACTCCACCAGAAAAACTACACAAATCGCCTTAAAACGTTGTCTTCTGTGGTGGAGTTTTCTGTTTAAAGGTCCGATATTACGCTCAATTGGCTTTTAGTTTTGTTATAATGCCTCAAAAACATATCTGGAGTCGTCTTTTGCTTCATTCACATAATTATTTCAGTTTTACCTTTCTGTTTAGTCGAGATTGCCACAGAAAGTCTACAGTATCTCCTGCTGCATGGAGAAATGAAGCTTCAAAGAGGGTAAAACAATAGCACTAGCTTCAAAGTTTAGCAGTTCCAAATGATTCTAGTGAAGGTGCATGAGATTTAGAAAAGCAGTAAAGAACTTCCTGTATTACCACTTCAAGACATCACAAGGTGGAACAGTGTTTTCAGTTTGAGAGAAGAACTCAGTCTAAATGTGCAGAGTTTGTATGTTTAAACAACACAACTCCAGGTGTGTTTTTGAGGAGTTAACAAGCGCACAAGAGTCAATTTTGGAAAATAAAGGATGTTCGCTAATAACTCCCTCGTAAAATATGAAGTCCACCTCCGATTCTGTGTGCTCTAATGAACTGGAGCCCATTTTCTATGATATAATTTCATTGTTGGCCAGAAAACGCTCTGAAAACATTTACTAGATTTCTAATAGTCCTCCACCATCTGCACATGCTCCAGGCTGTTTTGTTTTTCATAAAAGTCAGAGGAACAAACAGCTCAGAACCACATCGCTTTGCTATTTTTCAAATGTTTATATTTTATAGAAAAGCACTTGCTAAATGTTATGAAGTGACATTTTCTGTTCCAGTAGAGAATAAGATGGTTTAAAACTAAGGCTGCATTTAAAACTCTATTAACCCTAAACCACCACCTGCTTGGCACTGAGGAAATATTATTGCTTTATCTGGAAATGTTTCATATATTAAACTCATCTATCTCCGTGGAAACAAATAGATGATACAGCCACGTAGCGTTATTGATAGAGCTGTGTTGAAAAAAACGATTTTCCGATTCTGAATCGATTCGCATATTAAATTCTCAATATCGATTTGCGTGTCCAAAAATCGATTACTAAATATATATAAATACAATTATTTTTTAGTAGCCTATTCCCCCGGTAAACTTTTATCTAAGTGGCGTCCATGGTATTCACGTTGTGGCCACTCGCACCATAGACTCTGCTGCTCTCGCCACCGTGACAGACAACGGCGCTAATATGGTGCGTGCGGATCATGGGTCTAACTCACGTCGGCTGCTTTGCGCATAGAATCAACCTCGCTTCGCAAGCTGGTCTCAAACTCCCGAATATTGCACGTCTGCTTGGGAGAGTGAGGCACATAGCGAAGTGTTTCCATCGCAGTACTACAGCCACTCTCACAGCCATCAGGAACTACCAATACTTGCATCATTTACTGTGCAAGTAACTAATGCTAGTTTTAACATGTTGTATGTAAAACAGGTTAAGGTTAAAAAAAATGTTTTTAAGAACACTAACCAGAATCGAGATTGGATTGGATCGAATCGGGATAATCGATCCTTAATCTTAAAAATTGGAATCAAATCGATTCTTGAGATTTGAATCGATACCCAGCCCTAGTTATTGATATTTTGCAGTGATGTCGCGTTGGGGGTGTTCTACATGTATGTGAACGCTGGAATGTTTCAAAGTTACCAAGATGACACAATTCACGCATTAACAAACAGACAAAAAACGTTTAAGATGGTCTAAAAACACAAGAAAAAACACAAAATTGATTTAAACAGCACATTTTCAGGACATGTGATCAATATAGTGTTTGTTTTGGTATTTATTTTTCAACAAAAAGAAGGACTAAGTGAAAAACTGTTGGCTAATTAAGCGTAACTCGTGCTTTTGACAGAGTAGTGCTTCCGGTTAGCTTCACACCTCCAAGGAATATTACTGACATCAGCCGTAAAGTGTCGATAGATAAGGACTGTGGAAGGTTTTCACTTTTCTGGTCACATCTGGTGGCGTCTTTAGCTCGACAATGCAGAAGTTTGAAGCAGGCGGTGGCAGCGTGAGGCGTCTGAGTGAGTCACGGCTCGTCCTCCACCTGCAGCTGCTCCCCACACTCGGCCCCGGGGCCACTGTGGCTCGATGTGGAACAGCCCAGTGTGAGGGCCTGAATAATCCACTATGAAGCTGTGAAGTGTCTCTATTCACACAGCTTTAGCTTTACGCAGGGACCTCGGAGAAATCGAATCTATGTTTGTATCTATGTATCAGTGCTTCTCGTCTTGCGGGAATCGTGAAAAAAATCCACTTTTTTCTACATTCTGTTCAAATTGAGACCATAGAGCGTTAAAATCCTCCCAAAACGTGAAGCTGCATTGTATAACTTTTTGTTTGAAGGGTCCGTCACCTGCTTTTTTCTGTGGATATGTCATTCCTCTGCCTTTAATGCTCCACAGTGTGACATTAAACAGCTCTACTTTACATTTATTCAATTGCAGGTGGTTTTATAGCTCAAAAATACCTAAAAAAAAACTGTATTCTGACATTTTTTAACATCTTAAGGTTAAAAACTCCAGAAAGTATGAACATCTCCATGAAGAAAAGCAGGTGACGGACCCTCCACCAGAAAAGTCGTGCCGTTAAATACAGAAAACACCTCTTGAAATTCTCAGAACATTCAGAACAATATATATAAAGCTGGACCCTCCACCAGAAAAGTCGTGCCGTTAAATACAGAAAACACCTCTTGAAATTCTCAGAACATTCAGAACAATATATATAAAGCTTCTTTTGCCTGAGATAAGTCATAGTTTGGTGCTTCGATTGTTGATTCTGAGAAAATCCTTGCAATTTCAAAGTCCTTTGTGTCGTTCTTTTCAATGTTCTTTATGTAATTCTTTTTCCCTTCTTTTTCTATTTTTCCGTGTAAGCAGCCGTAGCAAAAGGAGAAATTCAATTAGTCATCTGGGCAAAAGTTTAGTCATTATTTTATTCTATTTTGTCCAGTTGACTAATTAAATTTCTCTTTTTGCCATGAATTCTACCTGGAAGACTGAGGGATTTTTCACACATCTGTAAGCAGCTTCTCTCTGATTGGTTAATCCACCTGTCAATCACGTCCTCTGACATTAGGGAGCAAGGATAAGATTCCAGATTCACTCGTTTTTGTAAAGTT
>JACN01042356.1:0-10199 GCA_000787155.1 Scartelaos histophorus | reverse complement strand
TACAAACTAATAAAAATGATAAAGAAGGCACACAGGTTTATAGTTTATGATCATATCAAAATAAGCAAAATGAGAATGAAGAATGTGAGGATTATTTTTTTTCCTTTTATGGTCATGCAAACTAATAATATAATTTATGTTCATACAAAAGAAATGACTAGGAGATTGAAAAAAAAAATAAGAATTTGTTTTTGTTTTTTTTTATGGTTGTACAAACTAATAGTGATGAAGAAGGCACAAAATGTACCACTTTTTATAGTAACTTCATAATGACTTTGTAAAGACATTCTTTAAACCCGTCTCCTGCCACAACATTAGTGGGCAATATTAAAAATGAAATTAAACTTTGCTTCATTTACTCCTCTGTGGGGTGTTCATTGTTAACATGTAACATATGTAAATCATCATGGTACCTTTTTAAACCTTTTGAAAATGCTAAAAACAATATATTAACAAATATAAATTTCATTTCAATTCAATTGCACAAAGTCACACATTATTTTGGCTAAAATGTTGCACAGTGAGGCTTTAACAATTACCTAACTATGCATTGTGATAGACTTCTCTGATAGAGGGTCCATCAAATCCTTTTCTCCATGGAGATTAGATTATTGTTTTGTCATAATGTTTCACAGTTTGGTATTAAAACTTTCTTTCTTCATGGAGACCAAACCAGACCAAGTTACTGGTCAGATCTGTGGAGAGGCGACCCCGCTCACAGTCAGAATGTTGTTTCTCTAGGTATTTTTGAGCTATAAAACCACCTGTGACTGAATAAATGTAAAGTAGAGCTGTTTAATGTCACACTGTGGAACATTTCAGACAGAGAAATGGCTCATTCATAGAAATAAGCTGGTGAAGGACTCCCAACCAAAAAGTTGCAGAGTGAACCTTTAACAAATAACACTTAACAATAACACAATACACAGATTATAAAGCAAGGACATCTCAAATAGACAGAAAGTTCTCAAGTATTCACATAAACACTCGTCCATTGTTAAATAACAATGTTGTTTATCTGCGTTACTTCCTCTGACGACAGTTCTGTTTAAAACTCAAGACACAGTGAACCTTCAAAAGACTTCTCCATTGCTTTGTAAAAGGGAACTTCACTTCAAAAGGTGTCAAAAGCATTTTTTCCAAGAGTAAAACATCACCTCCTCTTTTGAAAGGTTTACCCAAGATTACAACATTTATTTTTCTTGAATATTTTGTCTTTAATCATCGTTATTTTAATATGTCTTACTGAAACTGAAACTCTTACTTTCCTTTATTGACATTTTTGCAGCATCCATGCCAGTTGGTCTTTGTGATTTCACAGCCTTTCTTTATGTGTTCCAGGTACAACGTGCTGCTGTTCGTCATGCTCTACTGCCTACCCGTGACCTTTAACCTCACCATCGGCTTCCTGACTGGGCGCAGGCTGTGGGGTGGGCACAAATCCACCTTCTCGGATCTGGACCCGCGCAGCCAGGCCTTACACGACTCCCGCCTCAAAATGCGCCAGAAAATCGCCAAGATGGTGGTGTGCCTGGTGCTGCTGTTCGCCGTGTCGTGGCTGCCGCTCTACCTGGCCGACCTGCTCATCGACTGGGAGGAGAGTCCACCGTCGTGGCTACTCCAGGCCCGCCCCTTCGCCCAGTGGCTCGGCCTCACCAACTCCAGCCTTAACCCCATCTGCTACTGCTTCATCGGGGACCTGTACCGTTCAGCTAAAGTCATCCGGACGCGCTACTACCAGAAAGTCGCCGCCCTTTTTGGATCATCCACATTCTCTAAGTCGACAGGCGTGGGCTCCCCGTCCATGAGGATTGGAGACAGCAAAAGGAGCGGTGGTGAGCACCAGCACGCCGCCGCCGCTGCTGTGGTGGCCTCGGCCTCCATGGTGACTCTCCCCCGCCTGCTGAGCCTGGCCACGGGGCAGGGCGTGGGCCAGAGGGTACGGGACAGCTCCCTCAGCCGCGGAGGCTCAGACCACAGCATCTCAGACTGGGGCCGCTCTTGTCCCTTATACGACAGCTCATTTCACCTCCACCTGCAGGGGGAGCTCAGGCCCACCAGGAGGCACTCAGTGGACGAGAGCTGCGGAGCGCTACCTTCACGGATTGAGTCGGCCGAGATGCTCCCGTTGAGGAGGCACTCCGGGGAGCGACTGTTGACTCTGTCAGAAGATAGGGAGGTGGGGTCTGCCGGGAGGGGCAGAGTCTGTTTGGTGGGGTCTGCGGAGAGGGGGTCAGAACACTATTACATCGGGACGGGGGAGAGCGAGGACACCACCAGCCTTTGAACACGGCAAAAAAAAACAAACGCATGAGTTAAAAGACTTGAATTTAGATTTATTTTAATTTTTCTTAATTACAGAGGCACTGTCATTTTTTTTTTGGAGGAGGGTCTGAAAACTTGATGTTGTTGTTGGAATGTTCCCTGCCTGAGCATCCTCTGAGTCTGCCTCTCAGTCTCTTCTACATTCTCTTTGAATCCAGACGGAACTGGAATGGGGCCATAGAGTGAGACCAACCCCCATCTAAACTTAAGACGGTCCAACCACAGCGGCTAAATTGTATCACGTGTCTCCCAAATGCAGAAAATATCTCTCAATCATTCTTGTAACATTCAGAACAAATTGACGAAATCCAGGGTTCAATGCAAACCCTGGAAAAGTTATGGAAATTGACAATGTCATTTTCCAGGCCTGGAAAAGTCACAGATTTGTATAAATTCAATGAAAGTTTTGGAAAAGTCATGGAATTTTAGTAAATCTTTCATGCAAATACCACATTCTATTAAGTTATCATTAGGCTATTATGATTATTTCTGATTATTTCTGATTATTTTCACATGTGTCTGATCCCGGTGAACTCCCGACCCATCTGGACTAACAAATGTTCTGTGGGAAACACTGCAGGACAATACACAGTAAGGTCTTTTGTTTAAAAGTGAGTGCAATAAATACACAGACAGTATTTTGAATGTTTAAAAACTCTAATACCATAAGGTGAGGGGAAAGGGTTCACACTTTATTTAGCTCTAAAAATAAAGCAGCTGTAAAATCATGGGAAATTTACTTTCGGTCATGAAAAAGTTATGAAATTTTGTCAGTAAAACAGATTGGGAACCCTTTCCATGTTTTTCAGTCCCTTTTTTCACTTTTTATGTAGAAGCAGCCGGTGGAGCCTTCATCTCTCTAATTTTTTAATCCGCCTATCAATCACACTGTTTGAAATCAGGGAGACAGGATACAGCTCCAGACCCACTCGTCTTTGTAAAGTTTTGTAAAAGCGTGTGGTTCTGGTAAGAATGTCGCACAGAATGGCATAAAACTTCATCACCATGGAGACCAGTAAAAGCACCCATAGCAGAACAAACAAATGCCATATTTACATTGCAAATTCCAGACCCTCCCCCAGAAAGCTGACACTGTACCTTTAATATTATTACATTTTACATCAAGTTGTTGTATGAATAAAAAACGCTGAACATGATGGTGATTATTAAATTGCACTGCTGTACCAAGAACACAGCCAGCTCAGTTTTTTTCAGAGGTTGTAATACTCCCTACAATAGCCAGACTTGAATGGACAACAGCCCACGTCAAGAGCGGATCCCGAACTGACGGTAAATAAACTTCTTTTGTCTAGACTGTACACAGAAGAGTTTGAGTTACCCCTGTGGTTTTAGCCAAATAAAGCTAATCAAGGCTAGCAGTTATAAAACCTAATCTGAAATCAAGTACCACATTTTAAAATTCAAGTGCCCTGCCAAAGATGGAATCGGGAGCGAGGCTCTTGAGGTTCACCCCTGTGGTTTGGCAGGGCCCAGGAGCTGAGGAACAAAGCATGAAATTGTCCATCAGACCTTCGGGGAAAAAGGGCAGCTGATTGGCCTTATTGTTCATATCTAAATTTAACGACAAAATGGTGGAATAAAAGACCAGGATCATGAAAATTGTAAGGTGACTATTACAAGGCATTTGCAAGCGGCCTATGCCAATCTGCATACAGTCTATACTCTTATTACACTACTACATTTATTCTACATCACCAATCACTTACTGTGACTAAATAAACCAAGATTAACATTCTGAATTTAAGTTGTTTTAACTGAGGTTTTTGTTATTGGCAGTGACAGCTTGTAGTCACATAAAACCATAACCTGCTTACATTCTACATTCATCTGTCATGAGAGCTTTAATCCTGAATAAAAATAATTTAATTCTGAATAAAAAATAAAAGACCGACACTTAATTCCTAAAGAAAAATATTATTCAGAATTAAGAAGTGGGTGGTTTATTCTGATTTTAAAGCAGAAAGAATTTATTCCTGGATCATGTAAACATTTATTCTTCAAAATAATCCCGGTGGCTCGTGCTTGTCGATCTCTTGGGACTTTCAGTGGGAGTGGGCTGACGTGGAGCAAACTTCGATTCAGTTTCTTCCACCTTCTCCGAAGCTCTTCCCTTCTCCTCCTCAGCTCACAGACGTAAAATGTGAGGATAGTATTCTCCAGCTGCTGTGCAATTCTCATCGGAAACACTGTGGGAAAAGTTTGGATGGTGTTTGTGTCCGTGGAGTAACAACAAACGGAGGTGACGGAAAAACCGGTAGCAGCAGAAGTGTGGGTTTTCTTCTATAAAGCATAATCAGAACCCATCCCCAGACACTCAGCGCAATTAAATAGACAAATTTAATTTAATGTGTTTTGTTGTGGAGTGGTTGTGAAAACTTCAATTCAGAATTATTATTTCCATGTAAAATCTGAGAATATTTTAATTCCAAACTATTTAATTCAGAACAATTCATTCGGGATTAAACAAAAAAACAAAACAATCATGCAAACATGGCCAATGTCCATTGAAAATTCAAACGGAGTAAAGAGACCTATAAGTAAAGAAACACTCAATTCAATGTCAATGCAGTACAAGTGAATTATGTCATCAAATTCTGACACGTAGGTAAGCCCAGTAATTAGAGAAATATTACCCATAAACCACTTGGGCAAGATGTTTTTTTTGACATTTCAACACATCTGCACCATGTAAAACCATGTATCACTTTGGGTTTCATTAAAACATACAGGGTTGTGTTTTATTGCATACAAACTTTTACATGATCTGATCTACTCACTTTTTTGAAAGGTGAACTGTCAGTTTTTGGGTGGTGCTTGTGTCCATGGAGATGCGTTGCTTTGCCTGGAATGTTCCACAGTATGGCATTTATCTTTTATTTACTAAAATATTAAGAGTTGTTTTGTTCTTTTTTTTTTTTTTTTTTTTTTTTTCTGGGATTGCTGAAATAAAATACGCTGAAAATCATGCGTTCTTATGGTTAGTGAAGTCGCCTCACCACAGATCTGACCTGTAACTTGCCTTGGCGGTAAGATCGAATGCCTGAAGTGTAATGAACGGAGAAAGTGATCAATTTGTTTGTGCATTTATCAGATGTTTTAATTTCCTCGTAATTTATTTGACGCAGATTGAAGATTGTTGTTAATGCCTCATTTATTTCTTTTTTCTTCCTTATTAAATGTCCAAATGTTAATATTCACTTAATGTTGCAACTTCACTAATTAGTCAAGTATGCACACCGGCTTCATAGCGTTTTATTCATTTTTTTGGTCGTGTTACTGCTATGCCTGGAAAGTTCCACAATATAATTTTCAAATTATGTGTTAATTTTTTTATAGCTCAAAAAAAAAAAAAAATCATTTAAAAACACAGGATCTTACTGAGAGTGAGCTTGTCCCTCCACAGATCTGACCTGTTCGTCTCCATGGAGTATGATGAGTTTAGACGAGGTCAGATCTGGAAGAGGCGACGCAACTCGACAAAAACGTATACTTAAAAATACTGAAACACTTGTAATGAGATAAATAGTAGATACATGTGTTCACTATGTCATTTTCAATTATCTATCTCCATGGAGACAAGGAGGCGAAGCAAACAGGTCAAGTTACGGGTCAGATCTGTGCAAAAAACTGTAAATACATTCTGAAAAAAAAAAAAAAAAAAAAAAAAATCAGTTTCATTTTTTTTCTCAGGATTTATATGAGTCCAATCTGTTCTAGAGTCGATTTAACATTTCTGGAAATGTTAAGTAACACTGGACCAAAGTTCTTGTTTAACCCCAAAATCAAGAGTTATACTAACGGAATAAACTGTGTAGGATTATTCTCATTTAGCTAAGCAACACACAGACATTTTATTTGTTCACTTTATTTTAGTTAATTTCAAATAAAATGATGTACAAAACTGGTTCAAACTGGTCTGCTCTATCTTTTTATTACTTATTTTAGGGTTTAATATTGCTATTAATATGTTTACTCTTGTTATTTAATATATTGTGATGTGTGAACTGCTGTCCCCAAAAAATTGTAGATCAGTAAAATTTGTCTAACTCTAAGGTCAAATTAACACAAGGGAAGTTGGATTAGCGTCAACCATATAAAATCTGGCAAATAACCTCAACTCAAACCCTTATTTAACTTTCAAATAGTTTTTGGGTCAAAAACTATTTTAACCTTCCAGTTTTTGCCGTGTAAATCATGCCCTATGTTCAAAGATTCCAGGCAAAGCAATAACTTCTCTGTGGATACAAGAAGCTCCTCCTTAAAGAACCTGGATCTGATTATAAACTACACCTCTGCTCTACGTACACCAGTTTTAGCTGTGTAAAAACGCAGTGTTAAGGAGAAAGTAGTGCACTCACAATGCACCTCGAAGTAGTGTCCGGCCATCCCCACGAGATCGGTCAATATGAACCACGATGCATTGGGAGTCGTTAAAACAACTGCGGAGTGTGACAGGTCTGACCGTTTACCGTTATCCGGACACGATGCGACTGAATGAAGCAGACAGAAGCGCTGAGGAATGATGGGATTCTGTTTTTTCCGCCGCTGTGAGCTTGGACCATGAAACAGAACGTGTCCCAGATAGTGTCAGGCGGCCGTTTCTTTACACGTCTCATATCGCTGCTTTTACTTGCTTTTTTGTCACTCAAAATGCACCATGACAGACAATGTACAGCAGTTGCTTTCCCATAATTCCTTTTTTTTTTCACTTTTATAATCAAATAAAAAAGCACACTAGATAAAAAGAAAAAAACAAAAGTGCATAATATTAAAGCATTATAGCTGTGCATTACTAAAAAATGACATTTACACACCTTAGATTAATACATTTGATTCAAACGTGGATTAAATTAATTTTTTTTAAACACATTTTCAGATTTTCCATCACAAACCAGATGTGAAAACTGCTCCATAATTTCCCGTCTCTGTATTGAAGCAAAACTGAGCTCTTGATATGACACATTTTGGATCATGAAAATTACAATTTCAACTTTGGAGTTTTGCATCTATGAGTCTGCATTGTTTTTAAAGCAAAATGTGAAATGTTTAGGGATCATAGTTGTATTCTAAGAAATTTAAACATAAAAAGTCGACTGAATGAAGCAGACAGAAGCGCTGAGGAATGATGGGATTCTGTTTTTTCCGCCGCTGTGAGCTTGGACCATGAAACAGAACGTGTCCCAGATAGTGTCAGGCGGCCGTTTCTTTACACGTCTCATATCGCTGCTTTTACTTGCTTTTTTGTCACTCAAAATGCACCATGACAGACAATGTACAGCAGTTGCTTTCCCATAATTCCTTTTTTTTTTCACTTTTATAATCAAATAAAAAAGCACACTAGATAAAAAGAAAAAAACAAAAGTGCATAATATTAAAGCATTATAGCTGTGCATTACTAAAAAATGACATTTACACACCTTAGATTAATACATTTGATTCAAACGTGGATTAAATTAATTTTTTTTAAACACATTTTCAGATTTTCCATCACAAACCAGATGTGAAAACTGCTCCATAATTTCCCGTCTCTGTATTGAAGCAAAACTGAGCTCTTGATATGACACATTTTGGATCATGAAAATTACAATTTCAACTTTGGAGTTTTGCATCTATGAGTCTGCATTGTTTTTAAAGCAAAATGTGAAATGTTTAGGGATCATAGTTGTATTCTAAGAAATTTAAACATAAAAAGTACAAATGTAATAAATATTAATATCACGAATATGAAGAATGTCAAATTTTATGAATAAATTAGCAGACTATGTTAGAGGCCTGGAATGAGCTGCAATTTTAACACCAGTGATTCTAGTGGACTATCTCCAATCTTGTATAGTTTTAGATCCTATATCTGCACCACATTTCACACATAACAGTTTTGACTTGTATCTAAACTCGAAGTGCATTGACAAATTTTCAATGAGCATTATATGCAGCTGCCTTGTAATTATGACCAAAACAAAAAGAATGAAAATCCTTCGACTCTGGGCGTGGTGGAGCCAGATAAACATCAGACAATAGAAAACGAGGCGACCTCATAACTGAGTCTCCGGCGCACTGGGATTTTGTGGTTTATGTTCAGTTCTTACACACTCCACAGATGCAAGATGCTGTTTACTAAACCGATGCAGCGGTTCTCAGCGACTTTTTTCAGCTCTAGCTTCCTCAAAGTTTGTTGCAATGACAAGAATCCACGATCAGCTCACTGCAAAAGAAAGTACGTTTTTGAAGTCACTAAAAGGGGAAAAGGAAATGAAGGAAGTTAAGGGGAAAAGGAGTGAAGCTAAACGATGGAGATTCTTGGAGATTCCCTCCAGCGATGGTGACACTGAAGCAGGCGAGGGTCTAAAGACTGACATGCTGGAGCTAAATTACTTCTGGACAGGAAACTTCTGCTTATCATTGGTACTTTATTTCCGAGAGCTTGACAGACGTTTTTCACAAATGCAACACAAATATGATATCCTGTGTTAGTTACTTGTATTTATAATTCCTGTGCAGCGATGACGAGTGAACTGTTTTCCAGGAAAAACTACTTCATTAAAAACATGACAAAAAACAAGTGTAAATCTAAAGTAATCGCCGATTTTGCACAGCATACATTACTCTCACACAACAACATTAATATGTTTATAAACTCTGAATGTCGTTGCAGTTATAATAGTAAAAGAGAATAGTAGCAGCACCAACAGTTCCTTACGGCAGCAATTCTGGTGTAAAGAGGAGGTGGTTCTCTCGAAGAGGGGGGCTGGGTTCACACGTGCACAGCATTTAAAAAAGAATAAACAGTCGCTGTACTACTCCTTCTTGGGAAATCCTCTGTGCCACCTTTAAGTATGGATTTTGAGTCCAGAAATGTACACTTATTCCTATAATACCAAGAGAATTTTTCAGATTTTTAGTAACTGTGAACCTGAATAAATAAGAAGAGGTGCCCTTGTAGCTCTTGTATTATTTTGCAGCGTTGTCCACAATGCACAACATAAAGAACATTTATCTTGATAAGAATACATTTAAATCAGGGGCTTTAACGCAGACCTAGGTGCAAAATCAAATGTCACACCATGTTAGAGTTGTTTTTCCTCTACATTTAAAGACCTAAAGTTTTATTTGTAATTATCTGTGCATGTTTGAGCAATCTTCCAACGCTTATTTCTGAGATGCCCTTTTGCAGCACGATACAGGGAAAAAAAAATATCTAGCTAAATGAAAATGACTAAAATTAAGAGTTTTTATTTGAGCAGATTCAACTTGACAAGTAAAATGATCTCCCAATGGAATTATTCAAGCAACATTAACATTTTATTTTAAGTGCAAAAAGTCATAGTTTTTCTTATTTCAAGTGCCAAAAAATCGTATCAGTTAATTTTAATTGTCAAGTGAAATTTACTCAAATCACGATAAAACTTTCTTCAATTCAAGTCATCTTTATTTGCCGAGATTTGTGGGTTTTTTTTCCCGCTGGAATTCACATACTGCTCTGAACTTACTCCATTCCTCTGTTCTATCTTGCAAAAAAACCACAGAGGTAGAGAGATGGTTCTACAGTTCTTTAATGATGTCACAGTAAGAATCTGTGAGTGTCTAGCAGAGGGGTTCTGAGGGTCTGCGAGTCCATTTAGAAGTGTTATCTTTAGCCGTTTCTGCAGCTTGTATCATAAATGAGAGAGGCAAATATTATCTGAGGTTACTGGGCAGAACATTTTTCACTTTAACATTAAGTATGACATGAATGCAGTGAAATCCTTGTTCACAGGAAGCAAAAAGTGCAAACACATTACCCCAGTTCTTGAGTCATTGCACTGGCTTCCTGTTAAATTAAGATTTTATTGTTTTTAAACCTTTGAATGGACTGG
>JACN01012775.1:0-37955 GCA_000787155.1 Scartelaos histophorus | reverse complement strand
GGGAAGGAGAGATCCACTCCCATGGATAAATGTATCTTAAATGTAGTGACAATGTGTCTCTATTTTCACCCCTTTGTTTTGTTAATAGAACTAGATTAGTTTAATCCTTTTTGCCCCAGTTTATGTCTAAATTTAGACCTGATACCTGATATGGTCTTGTTGTAGTTCTGGTTTAGATATGAAGGCTTTCAGAAGGCCAAATATTTGATGGTACTTAAGGGCATATCTATATCTATATCTATATCTATATCTATATCTATATCTATATCTATATCTATTAGTTATAGTTATAGTTATATATTACTGTAGATCATTGCTAATCATTGCAGCCATAATCTAATCTGCAGACATGTAAACATCTCTTACACTGTATATTTTTCAAAAGATAAGGGTCCTTTATTGCAAAAAGTTCTGTATTGAGTTTGAGTACTGTTTGGATTATGCACATTTGTTATATTTAGAAACAGCATCTCTACGTTGAATTACATAGTTTTTTACTTAGAATCTCTTGAATTTGAATAGGAAGTGATGCACCTAACATAAGGATGAATTTCAATAAAATGTAAATGTAAAAGGTTTCACTCTCACCAACGACCTTGCGCACAGAGGACGGCTCGACGTCTCAAGTACAGCCCTTTCATATCGCGGTTGTAGTTCTGACCTCGACAGCTGCTGCGTCTGACAACAAATGAAACGGACCTTAGGCTAAACACACTTTTAGACTCATTATTTGCTGCGTCACCGTCTCTCAGCTGCTCGGCACAGATATCTCTTTGAATTGTCTGTGATCCTGCTCATGTGAGGCTTGCCTTTCATATCATACGCTATTCAATGCCTGCTTTTAATCTTAGGCTTTGGTTTTTATCACTTTCTGGCTTGTCTGACTGATTTTGTTTTTGTTGTAGTTAATGAGACGTTTCAGGAAGGCTGCGCTGCCATATTGAACATGCTGTCATTGCAATCACTGACTCCATTACTGCTATTTTATCTTCTTTTTTTTCTATTCTCTTGTGTTGCTGTGACTTGTTTAAATTGCATTACACCAGCCTGATGCGGATTCAACCAAACCAAACTCAGCCAAGCCCCGCCCGTCCACGCTCCCGTCCAATAACGAGGCCAATGCCGCCAAACGGCCCTCCCCCACTACTGCGTCGGCCAATAAAAAAAGCCCAGTTGCCAAGGCGACCACACCCACCGCCACTAAGAGACCTTCAGCAACAACCGCAAAGGCTGCCAAGGTGAGTGTGATATTAGTTAAGGGCAAGCAAAGAAGGAAGGAATATATGCTGTCCAAAGTCTTTCATCTAAAACACATTTACATCAAGAACTGAATAAACTCATGTGTCACTCATTTTTCCAAAAAGTTACAAAGATAAATGTTGCAAAGTTTTTAGTAGGGCCTTTTTTTCCTGATAAAAAGTCTCTCTGGACACTCATCATCATCATCATTATTCATTTGATTATTTTTATCTTCCAGACCCCAGAGAATGAGAAACGTCCTCCTGTGCCAAAAGCTACTCCCACTCCTCGCACCACAGCCAACAAAAACGCCTCAAACGCTGGTATGTGGACATCACATTAGCATTCATACAAATACTTTTTTTTTTTTTAGAAATAAACAAGAATTTATAATCAAGCATTTATGAAACTTTAAGACAGAAAGACAGACAGAAAAATTTGATTAAACTTTTCTGGTGGTGGGTCTGCCATTTGCTTGTCTCCATGAAGATATTATTGTTTTGACTTACTATGTCCATTAGTGTGGTAATTCTGTCTCTCATCTATTTAATTACTTGGTTTATTACTGCAAGGGACACCTTGACATTTGTCATCTAACAGTCTCCACTGATATATATAAGTTTAATGTGTGGAATAATCCAGGTAAAGCTATAAAACATACATGAAGATCTTAATGTGACTGACCTTCAGTTAGAAATGTAAGAATAGTGCCCTTTTGATATATTTTAGTGAAATTATTACTATAATATTTTTTCTTTTGGGATGAAAGAATGGACAGTCAATCAAAGAAACAGCAGTGGTGTCAAGGAACCCACTAAGATGTTACATTTTTGTATATCGTCACCTTCCTAAAATAATCGCCTAAGTCACTTTTTGCCTAAGTTTTCCAGAGGCAAAAAAATGCCATAATTTCAATTTTGGACGGAGTTTTTTGTGTTTCCTGAAAAACCTGAAAAAATGACTTATGCTATTATTTTAGGAAGGTGTCGATATGAAAACTATAAAGAAATAGTCGCTTTAATTTACAATGCACTTAGCTTTCCATGACCTCTTTGAAAGATAAACCCAATGGCACTAACAGGAAATCTGGCCCAGAACTGGTAGAGCCCGAGGGAACAGGCCCCAATATCAGACCATATGTCACTGTGTTTCTGTTTCTTATATTCTTGTTCTTCAAAGGCAGGATACAGAGGTTTTAATTCACACTTCACAAACATTTTGTCATCTCTGTAAAAAAGTGTGACCGAGTGACTCACTGTGCCTCTATCATTCAGACGCTGCACACCTTAGACAAAATGATTTGTTCACAATTTTACTGCGAGATGTCTGAAGAGGTGCCAAAACCAGATTTCTAATTTTATCCTTTTGGATTTGATATCAGCTGTAAAATAGAAGAAGATTTAAATGCAGTATACTGTGAAAAGGAAACTATGTATATCCATGAATTTTTATGCTTTTCAGTGTGACCTCCTTTCCAAATAGTCCAAATTGACAGAATGAGGAAAATTTGAGCAAACTTAAAAGCTACTTAAAATCTTGTACTAATTTTATTCTTTTCTTACAGCTAACAAGAACGAGAAAACTGAGAGCAAGACAAATGAGGCCAAGAAACCCAAGACTACAGGTACTACATTGTAGTCTCAAATTGAGAATTATTTATTCCTGTTTAGAACCAAGAAAATACAGCTGAGCAACATAAAATCCCACAACAGGAAAATAGCTAGAAACACCAGGCTGATAATATTTGGATTGATTTTTTTGATTAGACACACCAACAGTTTATTTATACAGGACGTGTAATAAAACAAATAGCCTTGTAAGGTGCATAAAACTGTCCCATTCACATGTATTTTTTACACTGAAAAAGCAAAAGAATCAATATAACATAATGAAGACTGACAAATGGGTGTGATTTTTGAGCTGCTGCCTGAAGCAAATCACAATAAATCTGATTGTGTTTGGCATACGTCTCTGTTTGGTTCAGACTATTTAAAACTGTGGTACTAAAACTGTTGTTCAAAGTCCACAATGTTCATAGCAATGATTTTAAAATATATAATGTCATCATATGTGGCCAATCAACAAAAAGCTTCTCAAACATGTTATGTTTTACATGTTATATGTTTTATTTGTGTTTAATGAGTATTTATTTTATTATTATATTATTATTGTTGCATTTAGTCTGTATTTGTGCAGCACTTTGGAAACTGTTGTTTATGAAATGTGCTATATAAATAAAGTGGATTGGATTGAAACAGTGGGGCAGGGCTTACATTTAGGTCTCACACTTTGAAACACAATTATTTTAGTTACTGGAAGTTAACTTGATAACGCAAGTCTTAAAAAGAATGTTTTAAGTGCATTTATTATGCTATTGGATTAAAAAACTACCTTAGACCTTAAAGTTTTAGCAAATAAATATAATTTTTTTTTTTCCTGCAGCTCGCCCCCGTCCCGCCTCCACTACCACTCCAGCCTCAGCTCCGGCCACCAACGGCGACGGCGCCTCTCAGCGTCGCCGCGTCATCACTAAACCCCCGGTGCCCAAACAAACCCCCATGGAGAAGAAACCTCCCGTTCCCCGCGCCCCCCGAACGCCTCGTCCCATCAACGCTCCCACTCCCGACCTCAAAAATGTCCGCTCCAAGATCGGATCCACTGACAATATGAAGTACCAGCCCGGCGGAGGGAAGGTAAGATGCGCACAATTAATTACCAGTTTGACAGAAGAGATAATGAGGTGTTAATATCTCTCTCTATAGAAATATGCTGATACACATGGTATTTATTAGTCTGAATCCCCATAAGAAAAACTAACAACATCCCTCCTGCTGACAAGTGCTATTTGGTTTGCACCCTTATTGCTTTGGTGCCTTAAAGCTCCATGGTGATCACTGATAATGATTACAGCTACATTTACAATTCTCTTCAAAATATCTTACTGAACACAGAATATTAATGCAGTTTTCTTTGTCAATAAGCATCTTTTCATTTTTACTGGTGAGAAAATATAGTCAGGATAGATGGGAAGGATGTAGAGGAACGTTTTTTCTTTTAACGGACTATAAACTTTATCTTACCGTACCTTCCAAAGCTTCATTCAAGAACCTCAAGTGTGCTTTTTTATATTCTAAATTAATCTGTCATAGCCTACTTAGACTTTTTGTTAGACTGTACATTGGTAGCTGACGTGCCATTAACCTTTCACCTCAATGTTTTAATATTCCAGCACATTTTTTTAGCCTTTATATGTGCCCTATGTAACTCTTCTTGAGAGGAAGGCCTAACTTTTTCCATGCTTTTGTTAATACTTTGCTTAAACCTCATTTGTTTAAGTACCAGTGCTTAATCGGCCTTAAAAAGCGGAGATTCCTGTAACCTTTAGCAATCTAAGCAAACCAATAAAATCATCAATACAGGCATGCAGCAAACCCTCCACCTGAAAATTTACGTAGTGCACATTTAAAGAAATTCCCTGTGTTCTTAAATCATTAAATCATTGACAATACAGCACATGCACCGCTGTAGAACCCATGATCATACAGACTATACACTCTTACCACCTGCTGTGCCCATACACGGCCACATACTGCGTTTTATTACTTTGACAAAGCGCATAGAACAGACTGGCTCAGACACCCGGACCACCGTCATCATCGCTTCATTCGTCGGACAGTTTGTTGCTTTGAATCATATCCACGTCTGCCCTTGTGATATGATGGAACCCAAACCTCAACTGTCCGTCTCTATAGTGGCCTCCTGATGATGATAGCTATTTATTGTGAATGTTCATAGGCCGATCACGCAAGACGCTATTTTCAGTCACTTGTCATTGTCTCAACACAGTGCTTAAATTGTGCAGGAAGATTTTGTCTTCTGATCTGCGAGAAAGGAAAGCGACTGTATAGTTAGACAAATTAGGATTTTATTTTAGTTCATTTATTTATTACTCTATAGCAGGGGCCTAACAGTAGTTCTTCTGCCCTATCTTCTGCATGGATAATGGTTTATGCTTTATAAGTTTCTAACTGTACACCATCAAAGGCTCAACATGCATCTCAATTTCTTACAATGGCTAAATTTAGTAACTCTCTGGCATTTTAGTTTTGTGAAGTTGCACTCTGGATATTGATTCTGAGCAGCTATTGATGCTGAAAAAATATGGATCTATAGCATAACAACTAAATGGTAATACAGTATAACGAAACAAATATTAACTTTGATATTATTTTCAAAAAAGAGTTATTATCATTGTGGTACTGAAATTGGTTTTAAGTGTCAAACCGTGTAGAGTTTGATATTTTAGTGCAAAGTCTGATGCTTCTTCTATTAATTTATTCCCATTATCTGTATTTGAATAGGCAAATGTGATCCATTTATCACTCACACACCCCCATTCAAGAGAAGTACCACACACTTCCTTTAGTTTTAGTTCCTTTTCATTACCGTAAAACATCTTCCCGTTAAACCTTTATCATTGCAGCTCACTCACACTCATCTCAACACACTGTAACATCCCTGTATTGTAGCGTCGCCTATGACATGAGAGTCTCTTGTTGTTATTGGGGACTTTAGTTTGATGTCTGTGAGTTATTTTTCCTGCAGTGTCGGCATCACAATAAGAAGCACTGACTCATTCATTTCCCTATGTTATGGATATCATGATGTATTCTAATACGCACTGGTGTTCAACAGGCTCCTTTCACCCTGAGCTCCAGATTGTAATGCTGCTTGTGAGATTTGATTTGTACCAAGCTTTTGTTTGAGCTTGTTCTCTCCTCTGTGGTATTTTTGAGGCTAATTATTATGCTCATTCTGTGCTAATATTGGATCATTGACTCATTTCATAACATTTGTTTTAGAGCTAATGTCATATTACCTTCCATTTCATCTGTACTCTTGCATAACAAACTAGCTTAACTGTAGATGTTTTGTATATATAATGTATTGTAACATCGAAAAAAGCCATTTCTTAATGCCCATGTATCATAGGTGAACTTGCAAATGTTTTATATGTAAAACTAAATGGAAATAAACTGTATTATGTATATTTTATAAGTATTACTGTTAAGCATAAGCAATTATTTCAGATGATTTTCAAATTATATAACTAATTCATTTTCACTCATTATACATGTAGCCAAGAAATCTTTTTTACATACATTTTACATCTAATATTTAACTTCATCCTATAAACAGTAATCTCATTCACTTGATTGACTGGTGCTAATTTTCACATCTTCACTGCCATTGTCTTTGCTCCGCCCCTTTGTGTTTTGTGTTGTGGCGTGTGATTGGTTGAAGGTGTTATTGACCAGGGGGCTAATTGTCTCCCCAGGGCTCCTCCACCCCGAACAACAAGACATCCGACCCCTCCACCCCTCCCGCCAAGGCCAGAGTGAGTCCCATCATCGCACCCACACACCCTCGACATCCACCCGCTGTCTCTCTCTACATACTGTACACCTGACATTTTACATCAGTCCAGGACACTCAAGTTTATACATTTACCTTCCTGGTGGTGCATCATTAGACCAAAGAAAGTTCTTAGATATGATTTTTAGGTAAACTAATGCAGAAATGGTGCTATAGCCACTGTAGAACAACAATTAATACACAGTTATGAGAATGTGCAGTACAGTCATATCATGTAACATCAAGCAAATATTTACTTTTAGTTTCAAAAATTTAAAACAAGAAATGTATTTTCCATACATTAGTTATATTAAAATATTCTCAAACACTGCAGTATTTATAGTATAACCTGAAACATTGCATATGTCCCAAAAACTGGATTTACCATTCAATGCACATGACAAATTGTGTACATGTACATATAATAAACATAAAAATCCAAGTTTCCTCCAGAAAAGTTACGTACTATGACTTTAAAAAATTAACCAGTTTAATTTACTTGTATAATTCAAGGCTAAAGGTCTTGACAACTATAACAGTTTTATAGGGCAACAATATAATGGCAATGGGGACACAACCAACACAATGCTCCATAAAGTAACTTTATGGAAATGAGTGCTGTATATTGTAAACTAAAGACAATTAAGCACCAGGATTCTATCTAGTTCAGCTCTGTAAGCTGAGGATATATATTTATGTTGCCACTGCAGTGTACACGCTGCTCTCCATACTTAAATTAGGCAACATGATGAACCACGGGCTTGCAGCTGCCATAGTTGTTCTAGATGATTATTCTATTTCATGATGAAAATGGGAAAGAGACACTATACAAGCTGGAGCGTGTGGACCATACATGTGTGTGTGTGTGTGTGTGTTCTGATATTAAGTCTATGTCTGCTAACTATTCTGTGAGTCATCCTGTGCTGCTGCCACCTGCGTCATCGAGCCATTTTCATCCCTGAGAATGAGACCGAGGCAGTGAAAGGGGAAAGGCGTCTCGTGGCCATTTGAGAGCTGATATCGCAAATGAATTGGGCACGTTATCAAGTTGACAGCCATGTTTTATAGCCTTATTAAAATGACTTACCTTGTTTTTAGCAGGCTCTACACTGTACATGGGGGATTATGCTCTATGCTCATCTGCTGTCCTTTAAATGAGAAAGAATAAATCACTTTTTGAGATATGACATTTACAATTGCACAATGTAAATTTTATGGTGTAGGTTATGCCATCTGCCTGTCTTCATGGAGATGTTATTGCTTTCAGTTACAAGTATTTAATTGCTTAAAAAAGTACTTTAAAAATGACACAGGTTCACCTCTCCACAGACCTAATGGGTAATTTTGCCTGCTTATCTCCGTTGAGAGAGATCAATTTAACAAAACTGGGACAATATGGGCAAAGCAGGAACATTTTCATAGAGACAATTAAAGTTATTTGGTGCACCTTAAAATTATATTAAAATTAATATATTTCAGTATAGAAGAAAATTTGCACTATAAAATTTCAGAACACATTACAATTATTAAACCACTGAGATATTTTACTCTAAATTAAGTTTGACCTGTGCTTCTCTTGTATAGGATCTACATACTTTCTACAAAATTAAGGACAATGAACCTTGCTCTTTTCGCAAAATACAAATCAGATTTCATTTTTAAGACATACAAACACCATTTTTTTAACTGGCTATTAACATTTGGTGTACAATATGTGTTGCATGTGCACTTGTGTTGTGACATTTCTCTTCAAGCTGTGTACGGAAGCGCTCTGTTGCTATCAAATATATCCGTAAAACTACTAACTATAATAGCGCACCTTTGAGTATGTTATTTTATTTTTTCTGAACCTCAAGCTGTACAAACATTTGGATGACAGAAAAGCTTCCATATTGACAGTGAGAAGCTATTCTGTATCTTAACCAAAACCGTTAGCTGATCTACACTTCTCTACTGCCTGCTTTTTATGTGTCTATCTCCTATTTTCTTTTCCCTCCACTCCCTTCCCCCCTTTTTTTTTTGCTTTTTTGTGCGCCTTTGTGTGTCTGCCCGTCTGTTCGTAGGTTCAGATAGTGCACAAAAAGCTGGACTTCAGCCATGTCACGTCTCGCTGTGGCTCCAAGGACAATATCAAACATGTCCCTGGAGGTGGCAATGTAAGTAACTGGTCATGCTGAAGTCACACTATGGGAAGAGTGGACTCCTAATTCTGCAAAAGCTCTGGTGTTTTTCACTTTTTTTGCCACTTTTGTGATTGTGTTCAACTTCCATCACTTTCATTGGTGTCTGGTGATATCTGTGGTGGGTGCAGATATATTTGTTAATAGAATTGATGCGATTGCTGGTTTCAGATTGAGATGACAGCCCATAATTCTATAGGTGTGCGATATTTAATACAGATGAGGAGGCAGCTAAATAAAATGATGTTAAAATGCAGATTTTAACATGATTTTAATATGGTTTAGGTATGGTAGGCAATAAAAAAATGAACATATTTCAAGAAAGAAAATCTTGTGATTAACACAACCTTAATATAATGTAAAATGGGCAACATGCACTTCTTTCTGGTTCCCTTTGATAATTGGGTTAATTTGATATTTTTCAATAACATGACCTGCCAAGCTATTTTAGTCCTGTTTTAGTGGAAATAAACTTATAGATTCCTGTTGAGAACTTCAGCATTTATCTTGAATGTTTTTAGTCACATTTAAAAAGGAAAAACTTAATACCAAAGGGCAAGCACTTGTGTTAATAGTCGTACATGCATTATTAACTGCCCCATGCTCCCAGCCGTGTTTGTCATTAAAAATGCAAATCTGATTGATCTCATTTCATACTGTCAGTGACGCTCGTGCCAGCTGCCATCACATTCTGGTCTTGTCAGGCTTCTAAAAAAAGGATAGAAGAACACAATGTTTTTATGATTGAAAGGTGAAGCAATATGATATTTTCTCCTCCCCAGGTGCAGATCTTGAATAAGAAGGTTGACGTGAGTAAAGTGACCTCCAAGTGTGGCTCCAAGGACAACATCAAACACAAACCAGGTCAGATATTTTCTTCTACAACAGCTTTAAAGACAGTTTAAACAACACCTCTTTTGTTGGTCTAAAACTATTTTGTTGTTTATCTTTAACTTCAGGTGGTGGTGACGTGAAAATCGAGTCCCATAAGGTCAACGTTAAGGCCAAATCTAAAATTGGATCATTGGATAATGTGGGACCAGGCAATGGACAGACCAATGGACACAAGGTCAGACATCACACAGTAGATTAAAGCAGATTACACTGATATTTTTTATTGAGAATCAATTTCCACTTATATGACAGATTATATCTCCAAAGATCTTTATAAACCTGTTGTCATCTATCAGTGAACATTAGTAATATCAGACATGAGCTTGACTTGGAAAAAAAAATCACTGAACATATATCGTGGGACCTAACAACTAATAGGCCCCACGAGATTTTAGGTGCTCTGTGGTGCAATCTGGGCAAAATATGAAGTCTAATTTTGGGATTACATAGAGGCTTTATAGCAAGGGATTTAGGGTGACAAGATGCATTATATGGTCATACATGTATAATCAGTCATTTTTATTGTACATGATCATTAAGACCTGTGTTTTGGTATTCACTGCATTGTTCAGCAAACTGTCCATTTAAATACATGTAGATCTATTCAGTCAGTCCACTTTGCGGATCTACTGCGTATTTGTTCCGTATTCTCTTTCTGACTGTCGCTAACCCAAACCTCAGGGCAGCTGCTGTCACACAGCGGATCTGCTGCTAAATCATCTTAGATCAGCACTGTAAATGCACTTTTAACACATTTGTTAGATGTGAAACTATCAATTAGCGGATCCACGGCGAAGGTGTGGCGGATCAGGAGCAGATCCATGAATCTCAGGAACCACCAGATTCATTAAAAAAAAAACGCGGAATTCTGCGAATCCGCGGAAAAAGCTCATGTCTGTAATATATAGTTAACAATATATGAAATTATATATAAGCTATATTACATTAACAATAAGTAGATAACAACAATTCTTAAATATTGAGTATATTATTTTAATTATATATTTTGTGTACAGTTGTTACTATTGTTGTTATTGTTGTACTATTTTATGAAAATGCAAGTCCGTTCAGAGTAAACGCACGTCTTTCTATGTTATTTAGTGCCAAAGAAACATTCAAAAGAAACACCTTCATTTTAGTATAGTTTTAAGAAATGCTTTTATTTTAGTAAATTTTTAACTAAAACATTTTAACATTTAAATACATCTGGGTACTGTATTTTGTTTAGTACCACATTTATTACTCATTCTCCCCAAGGGTGTGAGTTTACCCTGACCACAAGATGGCAGGACTGTAATCATGTCTTTCTGCCTCTGTATTTGCAGGATCCAAAGGCAGAGGAGAAACTGTCTTCACCTCCAGGTGGCACCAAGGAGAATGGGGTGAAGGAACCCACACCAATTCCTTTTGGGGGAGATGGACTGCGAGACCCCATAAGCTTAGACAAACGCATCACTGAGACAAGTAGGTGCAGATAGTTTAGGATTCCAATCATCATTATGTGACCATATTTATTTTATTATGTTTATCAAGGTTTTAGATATGAAGGTCTCATTATAACCAGTATGTCCAGAGCAAATGAGCTGGAAAACAGCCTTTAATTTACCCTTTATTTATTGTGGGTATAACATAATGTTCAAAACGAAAATATGTCAATTAATAAAAATATTATTTAAGAGGCAATATTTGTTCAGATTTTAACATTACTAAACACCTATTTTTCATCCTATTTTAGTTCTGATAGTGAATGGTCTGTGAAACACAGAGCGTGCTTAGCTTTCAGTGTGTCTCTGGTTTAGAGTGTGGATAAAAATAGCATCCATTTTTTTCCTCTAAATGAAATTAAAAGCAGACCTTTTGCCTTAAGATGTCTTGTTTTTATATTCATCACTTGACAAGTTCTGGGCTCATGTTCACAGGGACTCCAGACCTCTGCTCTGTGAAGTCGTTTGCAGATTTCGCCAAAGTGATAAATGACCACTGGGTTAATACAATAAAAAACACAGGACTGCTTTGTAATTTGGCTCATAACTCATTAGGCCATGCAACAGATGCTAATGGCCTTTTAGCATGGGACTTAATCCAACTGAGTGGGGTATGCATATCTTTTGTACTGTTATAATCATAAATTAAACATAGTATTTTAATAGTTGTCAAAAAAAAAAATACATCTGCTTTCAAATGTAAACCACACATCTTATATCGATTCTCAAATCAGAAAAATCACATTTTCACTATATTGTTTAATTCTAATAGTTGCTGTAGAATGAAGTGCTGTCCGTTAGCGGCCATTCTGAAAACACACTAATCTTTTATTCCTCTCCTCAGACTGAAACCCTGTGTCTCATATAACTCGGTGAGCCACGCATGGCACTTGCCCACCTGCCAACTGACGACCAATCAGCCGACTCACTACAGCGCAGTCACCTTGATCCCGCCCCTCCAGTCATCTCATCCACCAAAACCACACCACAAACAAACCGGTCGTCTCTTCGTGTTTCTCCGGGGTCTGCCAGCCAGCCTCCTGCTAGACCACCAACTATGACCCCTCAGTGCCCCCACATGTACACCCCTTTATCACAGGGAAGAGCATCTCCTGTTTGTCTGTGTTCACACATTATTATGGGACCATCCCCAAATCAGATTCTAAAATGTGTATAACCCTAACTTAGGTCACTTGTTGCTTGATTTAAAACAAAACAAAAACAACAAAAAAAACAAAACAAAAAAAAACTTTAGTATTTTCCAAATGCAACTGTAGACTTTTATCACTAACGCTTCGCATACATGTCTCCTGCCCTGCTCCTTGTTCACCATATCTTGGTTTGGGTGACATATTATAGTGTTTCACATTGTCCATCTATTACTGTTACATCTCACTTTTACAGCTTAGTGCAGTTCTAGTAGTAAAAGTGATGCGAAAATGCATTTAACATCAAGAGATGTTAAAAATATGAGCAGTTTCAGAAGTTTTTGAATTGAATGAATTACCTCAAACTTTAACATTTGTTATATTACTTACAGTCTTCTGATAATGCTTGTAATTTAACACTAATCTCATTGCATCCATTGCAGATAAAAAATCTACATTTACATTCAGATGGATCATGCGAGCTATATATTAAGTGTATTAACAAACATAGGTACAAAAATGTTTGGGCTGAGAGACATCAACAAACATGTTAAACTGTATCCTTTTAGATGAGCAGGTCTCAACATAATGGCATAATTATGTCCAAATCTTGCTTTCTTGTTGTCTACTTCATCTTTGAAGCTAAAACACATCAGTCATATGACCACACAAGGAGTAATGTGTTTATTTGTGTATAACTGAGCAATAACTTAGTTATTAGAAAATGCTTCAATATTAAAAGAGAGATCTAATCCTATAGGTTATATTCAGTGTGGCTAAATTTTATTATGATCCAGATTATGATTGTCCATGATCCGCATTATCCACTAGGGCTGTAACGAGCCCTGATCACATGGTCTGAGCACAACACTAACAAAGGTGGTAGACAAATACCACTGCAGTCCTTTCCATTTATTTTATCCAAGAATACATTAGAAAATTAACATCTGGGGGTGCTAAGTGACAGGCCCCTAAACAGGGCAGTGCTAGTGACAGTGTGGGGCTACATATATCCATCTTAAGAAACCACTGACTAGTATTGTCATAAAACTACACGGAAGCACATAGACAAAACATGCATATGTACTCTTAAATTAAGTTTAAAAAGACACTTTTAGGCTGTAACATGGATAAGGCATTTTAATTTTGTGCTCATTCAACTTACTAAGCAGCAATAGAGAAAAGTCCTCCCTTTACTTTTACAAACCTACAGAGTCACAGACTGGCAGAGCAGGGGGTGAAAGAAGTAAAAAAGAACCAGTATTAGTGGATAATGTTACATTCATGGCAAGTCTGAAGTTGGAATTCTTTGCAAATACAAAAAGTAAAAAGAAAACATTCTATTATTACAGATGTTTTGAGTTTTGATGTAAATAGAAGGAATATCTAGTGTTTTAAATACGCTTGTAATCAATTTTGTTAATTATTTTCATATTGTTGGGTTTTTTTACATAAATGAGACCACAGAAAAGTTTTTGTTCCACTGGACAGCAGGAACTGGCCAACTTCAAAACGTCATGAATGCAGCAATATTGGCAGAATTGTATTCTGAGGTGTAAAATTGATGTACTGAAAGGGGTTTAAAAATTGGCATTCACAGTAAGAAAAGAAAAACTGTTTCAGAAAATGATTATTCTTTTGAAAGGGTTATGTATTTTACCAACAAGTACAAGGCAATTTATGCATAGAAATCCTAATAGCACTGTGATGTGATTTTAATTTACAGACAAAGTACATGTTTTGTATAAGATCTGGTCTTTACTGTACTATTGGGATGGTCCTGTGTACTCACTGCATCTCTATGCACCATGCATTTGTAACTGGAGTGGTCCCTGGTGAAACAGTGAAGGATTAGTGTTTGTGGCACATATTTGTCAGATGTGTGAAGTGTTTACTACTGCATCCATCCTGTAGAGGGCGCTCCTAAGCCTGTGAAACACTGATAGTCTGGCTTTGATACAGTATTAAACCTACACAATAATCTGTATTATTGTTACATTACTTTAGAAATAGTTGTTTAGCCTTGATCAAATTATATCAAATAATAACTTACCCTTGCCCACAGGTCTTGTGCACTTTGAAAGTTGATGCACTAAAGTGACGTCGCTTTACTGTAATACATTGTCAGCTATGTATTGTATATGTATACTCTATGAAGTAAAGCAGATGTTAAAGTGTTAGATATAGACTAGTAATGATAATCAAACTAGCAATCCATCATAAACAACAATAAGTACAATTAGTATTTGTGCCCTTTTCACCTAAAAGGGGAACTCCACAAAACCAATAAGTCAAAGTATAATGTGAATTGCTCTTTGGTAATGAAGGAACAAAGGGTCAAAAGCACTTTGATAGGTGTAGGCATTGGATTGTGTATATACAGTTAAGTAGGAACAAGTAGCAGTCTTAATGTTTATGTTAGTATTTTAAGGAGGATGGTACTGCTTTATTAGTGGATTTTAGTGGATCTTTGGTCATCAGTGTTGTGCTATGATGGTTTAAAACTCAACTCTCCAGTCTGCCTTCATCTTGTTCCGTGTGCTGTTTTTCACATTTTGGCCAATCTGCAAAGGCATTTTTGCTTTATTAACTGCAAAAGTAAATACTTCTTCACATTGCTTTTTTAAAATTTAACAAGATAGATAACAGTATTAGTCAGAATGTGAGTTAGGTTAGCCAGGCAACTAACTTAATATACACAGGGTAATTGATGCAGAATTTGAATGTTTTCGAATGTCTCTGTGTTATTTATATAATTTTGGCAAAACTTCATAATTTTGTCAGTAACTTGCCATTGACTAACCATTTTGCATATAGATATAAGCTGCTTACTGCGGATTTATTATTATTATTATTATTATTATTGTTACTACTACTATTATTATTATTTATGTCTGTTGCTGTTTGATCTTGTGGCTTGGTCAAAATGTTATCGCAATATTCACTCTTTTGTCCATTGACTGCTGTATGCTCCCCATGTAAGTAATAGCGCATAAAAGACACTTTCCACTAGTATCTCACTGTCCTTTGTATATAGATATCATGTTTTTATATCACTCCAAATATATAAAAATAAAAACACAAAAAATAATTCTTAACAAGTCGAAGTGGATAAGGATAACACGAAGGTAAATAAGGGTCTAGTATTATTTAAATTTGGTAGTACAGGGGGTCTGTATATCCAAAAGGGCTGCTAAAAATTCAAGAATGTTTTCCATGACTTAACATTTGAGCAAAATGTTTGAAAATACAAAAATTAACTTGGAAATGTACAGGAAGGGTGGCAGTGTGTGTCAGGACTTGGAAAAATTGAAAATCTAATTGACAAATTACTGTCTTTAAAGAATAACAATTGAAGTTGCCTATTTTGACTTAAATTGCACCCTGTAGGTTACCTGACTTACACTTGTTAGCCCTTTCTTAAACCCTGTATTACACAGTAACCACAGTTTTGCCTTGAAGCATGGTAGACAGCAATGTTATGTATTAGACAGCTCCTAATCATTGACACCTTAACCATGCCTATACCAGCACGGACTGAAAATGGTGGTAGTACTATGTAAAACAGTAATTTCATATTTAATCAATTGATAGTGTTGGTAGATATGCACTGGAGCCCTACCTTTGTCTCACCTACAGAGTCTTGTCAGCAACATGGAACTGAAATGAAGCTTTCTCTTATAACCAATAGTAGGCTTATGTATATCAGAACAACTATTTGGTATTCATTTACAATAGCTACTCTTGTGGCATTTGGTGTGTTAACTATATTTGCTACTTGAAGTAAAAGATTAAGTGAAGGTGCCTTTCAGTTCTGTGCAGTGGATCTACTCTGTGCTATAGGCTACAATTCTGTATGACAACATCATAGCAACAGCATGCAGAAGACAACAAACTGCTGGTTGTTCAAAGCGTTTATTGTCCCTTTAGGTAGACCTTTCCCCCTCTCAAATGAGAATATTTGGTATGAAAGAGATCTTCATTGTGATTGTTAACCAGTGATGTGAATATTAATCATGAAAATAAAATAAGAACAAAATTTTGTTTATGTGATTTTTTTGTTCAATTGAACTGTTGAGTTTATCTGTGAACCATAATTGCCTGTTTTGGGATGCCTTGTATTTCACTATTCTGTTCTATAAGTAGTCTATAATAATAATTAAATGGAGACTTTTTTGAGGTAAATCCCCATCTGGGCGTGTGACAACACACTTAAGAATCTAAAAATGTTGGATAAGTTGGTTTGTCACAGATGGAGATACGTAAGGGAGAAGATCACAAGAGGGTCAATCTGGAGAAGATCTGGACCATGGAGTCTCTAGGTAAGTAGCCTTATTTATTTTTTTTCAATCTACATTTATATAGCCCATAGAGCATTCACTGAAATATTTGGTGTTTTTCATATTTTGGTGAAATATGCTCCATGTCATTCAAAATGAGACTACTGGATTGACAGGTGGGCGCATGTACAGATTTAACATTAAATTGGACTTGGTGAGGAGAATCACTGTTGAAGGAGAAACGTGTGGATAACATCAGCACCATGGACAGTGAACAGTGCTTGAAGTTTTCAATTCATGCTATCTGCACTTTAGTTTTTACTTACCCATGATGTAAACTCAACATCACTAGTATAATCAGTGCAGTTACTTTTGAATATAGCTTGCCTTGAATATTACCAACTTGTTAGAGTCTGTTCCCTGTGCATCACATTCATGCCTAATGGCCATTCTTACAGGGTGCCTCACGTGCCAGACTGCATGCCATATATGTATATTATATGCTTGACTTTGTATGTAGAACCTGCATCTCTCTACGACGTAATTTTGGGATATTCCTCCCACAAACCTCAATCCACAAATAAATTCCACTGGATTTGAATACGAATACACACACTGCTGAACAGCCACAGATGATAGTCTGGTGCAGCCACAGCACTTTTCCTGACAGTGTTCAATGCACAAATGTGTGTTTTTGTTTGTTTGTTTTGTTTGCTTGTTTTTTTTTTTTTGCACCCACCTGTATTTAATGAATATGGGTTAAGATGTATCACCCTCACCAGTGTTAATTTAGCATCATAACTTATTTGATCACAGGGTCATAAACTGTTTTAGTGCTTTACTGAGCTGACAACGGCGCTAGCTAACACTGCAACTTCATGTTGACCAATTGAACCATAATAAAATCTCCTTATTATTGTTCTTATTATAGATCCATGTGATATAACCACACAGATAGTGTCGCATTCTGCAGTCAGGCTGCATGCACATCCCCTGTACTGATAAACCAATAATCCGTCCATATATTAGTCACATCATTGTATTGTAAAACGCAGGGTTCAAAGTTTCAGAAAAAAGTTGTGGTTTATACTCTGGAAATTATGCTAATTGTTTTATATTGTCTTAGTTGAAAAGAGGATTATATTTTGGGTGGAGTAGGGGCGGTGACAGGAGGGAGGAGCCTACAGTTCCCATAATCAGACAGGTAAGAGAGCTCTAGCTGTGGATGTGGAAGCTAGCCTGGAAACAAGGCCTACAGTTTTTGTGTCTCGTTTTGTGCCTGTGGATGAAATATTGGATTTTGTGGATTGCCTCTGTGGATTGTGTAGAACTTTCTGGACATTGTCAAACCTTTATTAAACCACCCACAAAATGTTATTCTAAGTTTGGACTCTGATTTCATTCTCCTTTGCAGATGCTTGAGATAAAGCCTAAGTAGTTATACGATGTTGAGGGACAAGCTAACTTTATTTTGCCCCTGTACACTGTAAAGCACTTCCCAGACATCTTCAACTGTCCAAAGAGCCTCTTCAGGGTGAGGAAAAACTCACGTGAGAAACCTCAAGGAGAGCCACAGATGGAGGGATCCACTCCCTGGACAGACAGGCAGGATTTCCACATTTTCACAAACATTTAACACCAGTCAAGAGAATAGACACTTCCCCCTTCTGTTCTGGGGAGATGTCTCCATAGTCTTCAGAGTGAGATTTGCTGAGATCAGACTTTTAGGCTGGGAGTCAAGTCCACTCCTCAGGATGTTTTATTCTACCTATTATTTCACTTTTTATATCTTGGGCCATCACAAGTCGATAGGGTCCACCCCACAGACTGTATAAAAGAAGAGGACTAAGCGAGTGTGATGTCACCCACAGTGTTCAGCACCGCTCAAATGAGGCTCCCAGTGCTAACGGAGCCAAGCTCTATGTTATCAATAAAAATATTTTACGGACAAAATAGCGTGGTAAAAAAATTCTATTAAGTAGAAAATGACAAGGCTCACAGCAGCAGTTACAGAGAGAGGGCGACAAGATCCCAATGTAAGTAAATTGAAGCCAGAGTCAGAAGGAGCCGGAAGAGCCTTCAGGCGGACTTCCGACTTGGTATGCGCCAGCTAGCGTGTTAGCTATGTCCACTCATATATACGGTCTGTGGTCCACCCCCCAACCCCGTTTGGTCTCAGAGCCCAAAACACTAAAAATATTTTGGAGCTTGCTGCTTTTCTACTGTAAAATATTACCCTTAAAGGGACAGTTTGGGTTTTTTGACATGAATCTGTATGGCATCCCTGTCAGCGGTGTCAGGCACTTGACTTACCTGTGATAGCTTCCCGTGAGCTGAGTTCTTGCCCCGTTTTGATGCTGACTAAAGTAGTCCGGCAAGTTGGCTGAGGTCGCGAAAATGAAGCGATTTTTTTTCTTCTCAAAACCATATGTGTTCAAAAGAGTGATACATTTGCATCACAAAACAGCTGTCAACGAAAAAGTCAGACCTCATAACCGCTTGGCGATATTTTCGCTCCGTTCGCATCACTGCTGAGAAGCCGCGCATGAATCCAACACTTTTCATTTGTTTGGCAGTGTTTATGTGCTCAGGCCATAGACTGTATAAAAATAATTATGCACGCCGCAACTGCCAAACCCACCGCTGCGTGCTGCCCCCAGGTGACAGCCACTCCTGTTCTACGGTGTTTACGGCCCGGAAAGTTAAAGGTAACATGTCTGACTATGACACAGATAATTTACACAAGCTTATATACTTATCGCTCTCTCACGTTAGCTCTCACGTTTGCTCTCACGTTAGCTCTCACGTTAGCTCTCACGTTAGCTCTCACGTTAGCTCTCTCACATCGCGGCGTCATCGGCCTGAGCCATAGACCGTATATATTATGAGAGTCAACACTGCTGATGATTAGGGAAAAAAAATCTCAAATTTGGAGCTATCAGTTTGAAACTTCTTCTGTAGTATAGTCACATAAATGTAAGAAAGAAATGTATGTAAATGTAGAAGTTTTTCATTATGTAATTTTTTTCAGATAAAAATAAGGCATTTTATGTGTTAAAACTAAATGTGTTTCATTTCACAATCATTTGGAGAGAGGGAAGTGGATGTGGACTAACACTGCTGAAACCAAAAGAGAACAATCATTTAGTACAAAAAACCCAGTTATTATGCTTAGTTAATTAGATTTCTTACATCCTCAATTCAAGCAGTACAAATGGCATACAGACATCCCAATTCTCCCACCTAAGATGTCTGCATACCATGTCTCAATGAGCTTTAAATATAATAAAATGCATGTGGATGTATAATAACTATATAGTCTGACATATCATCCTGCTAATAGCTATAATTTTAGTTGGATTTACTCTGTCCCCCGAAAATATGTTTAATCATGACGGTTGATCAGACAACAACAAAGCATGTGGAAGTGATCATATTTGATCATATTCACCGTTCCAATTTTGTATCACAGCCATTACCCAACTGGGTTGGGTAGGGGACAGAGTCAGGACTGTTAGTGTCACTGGATGCCTTTCCTGTACAAGGGTCACTGACATGACGTGTGTCCAAATGCAATTTCTTCAGTTAAAAAGGTTCAAATTTCATAATAATTCACCACATACCTGTAGTACCTCTGACCTCCATGGAACCAAATATATTTTTTAGAAATCATTAGTTATTCTGCATGGTTTTTGTACTTTTAAGTGTTAAAATGGCATGTGGTGTGGTGACCCTTAACTGCTGATTTTTAAACTTCTTTAAAATTACTCTAAATCTACGAACATTCCATCATAGGCATGCGTATAGAACACCTCCTGTGCAATGTTACAGCAAAGTATCAATGAACACCACACAACTGATAGGTGTGATGCTAACTGAAGCTCTGTAAGACTTTCATGAGCTTTATTTTAACACAATCTGACCTTGCAGTGCTGAGTTAGTTGAAACTTCAACAGATGAGCTGATTTGTGCTGTTAAGTTGCTTGCACATAAAATACTGTCTTCTTTCAATTAGTCATTCTCACCTTTTTTGTTGAAAATTAAATACCTAACACTCAAAATAAAACTTAAAACTTATTGACAGTGTTTGCTAATGTGTGCATTGTGTCATGGTAACTGCTGAACATTCCACCATAAAGATACACACAGAACACCCCAATGTGATGTTACTGCAAAGTATTAATAGCATGGAAAGACAGCTGTGTTACATTTTCAAAAATGTGTGGTCAAATTCAACAATACTTGATACAAAGTAGGCCTGCTGGAGCTTTACTGAAAAGCACATAAAGTCCTGTATATAAATGTTTTTAATTCTCTTAAATTTTACATTTGCTTGTTAAGTCTACAGCCTCTGTGAAACCCAAGTCTATTACAGCCTCTTACAAAGGCCTCATTCTCAGCTGTCCAGAGTCCTTGTGTCTCTGACTTTACAATCACACACAGCCCAAGTAAATGAAGTTGTGAGGCACCATCTCTCAAGACCGAAATCGGATCCACCGTTGCTTTAGAAAGAGGCTGCTATTGTTAGCTGCTGTTTGAGAAGGTGCTGAGTATTGGCCTGCCTCTGCGTCCTTCTTAGCCCTTGCCTTGCCCCCACACCTTGTCTTCATTTAGTGTCTCGAGTGAGCGTCTGGTGCATTTGTGCATAGATCTATGTTCCAAAGGAGAAGAGGAGAAGAGAATGGATGAACATGTAAGGTACGGTTTCAATTTTATCTTATAAAATTAAAATACAGAAACTCATTTTCAAATTGTATTTTGTATTTGAAAAATATTATTAGATACATTACTAAACCATAGACCATTGTTTGTTTGTTTTGTTTTGTTTTTTTCCAGAGCAACCAATATGTCCAAATTACTGTTATTTTAGACTTTTTAAAATCTCAGCCCTTTGGAAAATTACAGTAATAAAAGCAGTTAAGTTTTTGTTAGAGACTTTTAGCAAGAAATGTATTTTGTTTTAGTCATTTGTTTTGGTCGTATTAATTGTGATAGGCTAATAGAAAACCAATTGAGATTTTAAGATGATTGTTAAATACTAACTTATCATTTATTCAAAACTATTCGGACACTACAGTGTGATAAATGTGTTATTCAGTGCGGCTCAGTTTATGAGGATTATTAGGATGTTGTGCATCTCTGCTACTGTTTTATATAGTTTTGGCTAATGTATCTCTTTGGAAACAAAGTTTTTGATATGTGATTCTGAGCTCTTTTCATTAAATAATAATTGTGCAAGAACAGGGCAAGCAATATCCTTTTTCTTATTTGTAAAAAAATAATAGGTTTTCCATATGTTAAAAAACATTGCAGACTCTTGGGATGCTGATAGTGTTTATTCTTTTTCTACAACTAGCATGCTTAAGGAGACATCATATTCTCTCATTGTCTCAGAGGTTCAACCTCATTCCTCATCATGACCTTTCTATAAATAAAAACAGAAAAAATAAATAATTAATACAAGTAAACATATTTATATATGGTAGATTTTTACATTAATTTAAAGAAAAACCAACCTTTGAACTCACGTCACGGCTTTTAGCACGCAACTTATTGACCTGAGACTCTGCAATGTCAGCTCTCTCTTCAGCTTCATCAAGCTCATGTTGAATCTTACGGAACTTAGTCAGATTATTATTGGCTTGTTCCTCCTTTGGACAGACAATAATTCAATGGTAACTCAACATCAATATCTAAACGTGATCTCTTACTTAAAACAAATGTGTACTTACCGCCTCCTCAGCCGTTCTCTTATAAGCCTTAACTTTCAGTTGCAGCTTGTCAACCAAGTCTTGAAGACGAGCAATATTCTTACGGTCCTCTTCAGTCTAAAAAAAGAGAGAATTACAATAAAATGTAACAATATAATACATAAATATTTTTAACTGAGGTCAATTTACTTCAAACAGTTCTGTTTTACCTGATAGGTCAGCTCTTTGATTCGTCTTTCATATTTTCTTATTCCTTTCACTGCATCACTGGACTTCCTCTGTTCAGACTCTATTTCAGTCTCCAGTTCTTTAATCTGTGGTGTACATGTCAGAAATATTTTCAATATCCGCAAGTTCCGTACTTTTCATTAAAGCTTACTTTCACATACCCTGGCCTCTAGCTTCTGTAGCTGCTTCTTGCCTCCCTTCATAGCGATCTGCTCAGCCTCATCTAGACGGTGTTGCAGGTCTTTGATGGTCTGCTCCATGTTCTTCTTCATGCGCTCCAGATGAGCACTAGTGTCCTGCTCTTTCTTCAGCTCCTCTGCCATCATGGCCGCATCAGTGATAGCCTTTTTGGCCTTCTCCTCTGCGTTTCTGCACTCCTGCACGGCCTCTTCCACTTCAGTCTGAAGCTGGGATGTATCAGCCTCCAGCTTCTTCTTTTGGTTAATCAGACTGGTGTTCTGGATCAGTATAAAGTTATAATGAGTATTGTGGTTTATGTCAAAGTTTGATCCCATGTAAAACATTGCCCACCTGTGAGTGCAGTAACTGCACTCTCTCAGATACATCCAGCAACTCTTGTTCAGCAAGTTTTCGGCTTCTCTCAGTTTGCTCCAGAGCAGCTCTTAGTTCTTCAACCTCCGCTTGAAGCAAATTATTGCGTCTCTCGACCATGGCAACATTTTCCTTCATATCATCATTGGCACGAAGAGAGTCATCCAGCTGCAGTTGTGCATCCTTTAGAATAAAGTTAGAGAATTAGTTAATTTAAAGTTCCTATGAAGGTAGCAGATGTGTTTCACATTGAGTGTATAGCATGCCTAAAATATCTGAAAGAATGAGTGTATTTAGACAGTCAATAAGCACATGTATGAAAAAGTCCAGTTGTGCTGGTACCTTCAGATGGGCATGAGCAGATTTGAGTTGTTTCTGAGCTTCAGCTGCCTGCCTGTTGGCTTGGCTGAGCTGGATCTCCATCTCATTGAGGTCTCCCTCCATCTTTTTCTTCAGACGAAGAGCTTCATTTCTGCTACGAGTCTCAGACTCCAGAGAGCTCTGAAGAGTATCTACAATTCGTTGTTGGTTTCTCTTGGCCTGCTCCATCTCTTCATCTTTCTCAGTCAGCTTGCGTTCAATTTCAGCCTTCACTTGGTTGAACTCAAGCTGAACTCTTAGAATCTTTCCCTCCTCATGCTCCAGAGAGGCCTACAGAAGGCAAAAATCATTGCATTTAAGCACCATTCATCAGTTTCTTCTCTGTCAGAATACATACGGTACCTCTGCCTCCTCCAGTGCTGTTTGTATCTCAGACTTTTCTTGTTCCAGTTGTTTTCGTATTTTTTCAAGCTCATGAATACTTTTTCCATTCTCTCCGATTTGCTCAGTTAAGTCAGCTATTTCCTCTGTGAATCAAAGTGTGGATAATTTACCCATCAGATCATGCAGTAAAGTTACTTTTGGTATTTATCTTACCTTGCAAATTTTTGTTCTCTCTCTTCATGGTGTCCAGATGCTCTAAAGATTCTTCATAGGAGTTCTTCAGCTTGAAGAGCTCAGTACTTAGACTCCTGGCTTCTTTCTGAGAGCTCTCCAGCTCTGTCTGTGACTCTTCATATTTTTGCTTCCACTCAGACAAGACCTAGTACAAGGAACAACACAAAACTGTGTGAATCTATTTAAAAAATCACTAAATCACTGATAACCATTAACACAACAATATTAACTTTATCAAAGTTTCTTTGTTTCTTGTCCAGAGCAGCTGCAGCAGCATTAGATCTCTCCACGTCCACCATGAGATCTTCAATTTCATTCTGGAGTCTATGTTTGGTCTTCTCCAGAGAGGAGCACTTGGCATTAACTGCTTCCACTGCCTCCTCAGCTTCCTGCAGACGCTGAGCCAACTTCTTTCTGATAAAAATATTCAGAATTTATTTTAGCTTTGATGATTTTTGCTATGAGTGTTCTGTAATGGACACTTACTTTGCCTCCTCCAGTTCCTCAGTCCTCTGGATGGCATCAGTTTCATACTTAGTTCTCCATTGTGCCACTTCAGAGTTTGCTTTGGACATACTTCGCTGCAGCTCACCCTTGGCCTCCTGCTCCTCTTCATACTGCTCTCTGAGCAGGTCACAGTCATGGCGAGCAGACTGCACTGCATGAGCTAATGCATTTTTTGCCTGGAGAAAAATTACGTGTCTAAAAATATTGTCATCTTCTCTGTGGCTTTTTGTGCAAAATCAGACTTCAAACTCTACCTTGACTTCTTCTTCCAGCTGCCTTTTGAGATCTTCAATCTGTTGAGTGTAAGACTGTTTTCCTCTGGTGAGTTGAGAAACCAGTGAATCCTTGTCTTCAAGCTGCCTGATAAGTTCACCTTTTATGCAAAAAAACCCCTTTGTTAGGTATTTAAAATTGTCATATGTTGAGTCGTGTCATATACCATTCTCAGTTTGAAGCTTTGCTTTGTGCATGGTGAAGTCATTGATGGTTCTCTGCCCTTCTTCAGCCTTAGTTTTATATTCATTCATCTGGTCCTCCAAAGACCTGCACATTTTCTCCAAATTATTCTGAAAATTGACAAAATTGAGTGTCAAAATTCAATTAATTAAATTCCAAATATCCAAATACTAATTTTAATCATGTGTTTATTTAATTTTAGTTTTACTTTGTTCTTGACAATCTGTTCCATATTGGAGACCACATCATCCAGCTCGAGTCTCAGTTCACTCTTCTCTTTCTCCAGTTTCTGCTTGACTCTCTGGAGGTTATCGATCTGCTCTCCCAGGTCAGCCACACTGTCGGCTTGTTTCTTTCTGAGAGTGGCAGCGGTGGCCTCATGCTGCAGAGTGGCCTCTTCAAGGTCCCTCCTGAGTTTCTGAAACTCAGCCTCCCTCTTCTTGTTCATCTCAATCTGAGCAGCTGTTGCTCCACCTGCCTCCTCCAACCTCTCACTGATCTCCTCCAGTTCTCTTGCTAAATCTGCTCTCTGCTTCTCCACTTTGGCTCGAGCAGCTCTCTCTGCTTCAAGCTCTTCTTCCAGCTCTTCAATTCGGGCCTAAAGTGACAGACACTCTTACATAGATGACATTTACTCTCATATTTGAAACACACAAATATGCTTTTACCTGCAACTCCTTTAATTTTTTCTGGAGTTGGGCATTTATTGCTTGTTCATCTTCTATCCTACCATTAAGTTGGCTCAATTCGAAGTCTTTTCTGCAATCAAAAAATATTTTGGTGATTGCAATGCCAAAAACAGTCCTTTGGATATACAGTCTAAATACTACTTTTTCAGCCGCTCTTCAAGTTGCTGCTTATCATTTTCCAGATCCATCAGGCTTTCCTGAGCTAACTTCAGGTCTCCCTCAAGTTTACGTTTTGCTCTTTCAAGATCCATACGGACCTTTTTTTCTTGTTCCAAGGATCCTTCAAGCTGTAAACCATTAGAATAAGAGAATATCGTTCTTTCTGGAAGTTCCATGCCTTTTATTTTAGCCTTGCAAACATGTTTCAGTTTAAATACTTACATCATCGACTTGTTGCTCCAGCTTTGTCTTAGCCTTGGTCAGAGTGTTGACTTTGTCTTCCTCACTCTGCAGGTCATCCAGTGTTTGCTGGTGAGCTTCTTGTAAGGCTTTCTTCTCTTTGGTCAGTTTAGCTATGATTTCATCCAGTGCAGCCATTTCCTCGACCAGGTTTTTGACCTACAAATCATGCAATGTACAGATCTAATAAATCTACTCATCTAGAATAAATCAAAGTTAATGAATTCAAAAAGTACCTTATTCTCAGTGGCGTGTTTCTCCTTCTCCACTTTAGCTAGTGTTAGCTCTAGATCATCAATGTCTTTCTTCAGCTCGGAGCACTCGTCCTCCAACTTCCTCTTTTTTGCAGTGAGTTCTGCATTCATCTCTTCTTCATCTTCCAACCTTTCAGTTAGCTCTTTGATTTTCGCTTCAAGTTGAATTTTACTCTTGATTAGACCTTCACATCTTTCCTCAGCATCACCAAGATTGTCTTGCTCCTGTTACCAAACGGGTACAGATGATGCAGTAATAATAATAATAATGCACTGTGTCTAAATGAGTCCTAAATTACAAAATTATATACATACAGCTTGAACTTGAAGTTGAAGGTCATTCTTCTCTTGGAGAAGAGTCACCATTTTTTCTTCAAGTTCTTTCCTGCGAGCTTCAGACTTTGCAAAAGCTTCCTTTAATTTAGTAAACTCTTCCTTCATATTTGCCATTTCTTTCTCTGTTTCTGCAGATTTTAGCAATGGCTTAATTTTAAAATACATTTTCATCCAAGGCCAATTTTTGACCCCCATGAAAGCACGGATATTCCACTGGATCACAAGAAGGGCATCTCTGTAGGTAAAAATTACAGTTGCAGTGATTTTAACACTAGTAACATTTTTTTTATTTTTATTTTTATTTTTTTGCGTAACCTACCTTCTTTCCACAATTTTCTGGAATTCAATCCTCGCCAGAAGGCCTCTGGACCGTGCCTGAATTCCAGTAATGATAAGCGCTAAGCGATCATCACGCATCTCCTCAAGTTGACCAAGGAGTCCAGCTTTGAAGAACACCTATGTAATGGGAAATAATAATATACTTTTAATTTATTGGACACCACTCAAAACACGTGTTATTTTATCCAAAAGACTGACCTTAGTGTGACCCAGTTTGTACTGGTTGTGATCAATTTCCAGTGAACCTAAAAGTTTCTCTGCTGCCTTCTTGTTATCAATAAACTGACCCTCAGGAATGGCATTTGGGTTTAGTATACGATATCTGAAAAGGACACAATTATTCTTTTTCTAAACATATTCACATTTTTGACATCTAATCATACCTCTGCTTAAAGTCCCCATAGAGGATCCTGTTGGGGAATCCTTTCCTGCAGATCCTGATGCCTTCCAGCACACCGTTACAGCGCAGCTGGTGCATCACCAGAGGGTTCTCCATGGCTCCAGGAGTCTTGGTCTCATTGGGGATGATGCAGCGCACAAAGTGAGGATGAGTGGACCTCAGGTTGGTCATCAGCTTGTTCAGGTTCTCCTGTTGCATTGATTTATTGATTGATCAACTGATTGATTTTTATAATTTTAATAGTGTCTTAGTATATGTCAAGTTAAGATTACATATAAATAAATTTGCATGTGTATATTTATTAACATTAAACATTTCCCTACCCTGTGCAAGGCAGAAACAGTTTGAAAAGAAGAACCTTTCTTCTTTCCTCCACCTTTTTTAGCTCCTCCCTCTTGAGCAAAAAATGAAATGAATGTCAATAAATATCTTACAATTATTATCTTTTCCTGAATAAAATATAGCATTTAATGTTAATAATGTACCTGAATCAGCTCCTGCATACCCAGCGAAAAGCAGAGCCAGTAACTTCAGGTTTGACTTCTGGAAAAGTCCCACAACCGTCTCATTTAGAGGGTCCTTGTTCTTCACCAGCCAGTTGTTGATATTATAATCCACTGTCCCAGCATAATGAACCAGTGAGAAATGAGCCTCTGGTCTTCCTTTGACAACTCTGGGCTTCTGGAAATTGGCAGATTTTCCCAGATGATTGTCATAAAGCTTTGCTTTGAATGTGGCATCACTGGCTTTTGGAAATGCACTCCTCCAGATTTTCCCAGATGATTGTCATAAAGCTTTGCTTTGAATGTGGCATCACTGGCTTTTGGAAACATGCACTCCTCTTCAAGGATGGACATGATACCCATGGGCTAGAAAATAGATATATTTAAGTTAAACTGAAGACTAAACAAAAAACTAGCTAACTTACCTTTTCAATCAGGTCAATACAGGCCTGTAAATCCATGCCAAAGTCGATGAAGGTCCATTCAATGCCCTCTTTCTTGTACTCTTCTTGCTCCAGCACAAACATGTGGTGGTTGAAAAACTGTTGCAGTTTTTCGTTTGTGAAGTTGATGCACAGCTGCTCAAAGGTGTTGAACTGCACGAAATCATGATGTTGTAAAATATTTAATATGACACGTCTAAATTAAAATCAAAGTTTTCATTGAACATTATGAAATAATATGTAAATGTTCATTAATATGTAAATATGTATTATTTTTACTTACATCAAAAATTTCAAAACCAGCGATGTCCAATACACCTATGAAGTACTGGCGAGGCTGCTTGGTGTCCAAGGACTGGTTAATCCTTACCACCATCCACAGAAACATCTTCTCATACACTGACTTTGCTAGTGCTCCAATAGCATAATACACCTAGAAACAATGTATTATTATTACATTATCATAAATATTATCTGATGTTTTTTCCACAAACCTGAGCGACATTCTGTCCTTTGGTGACCCACTCATTTCCAACTTTAACTCTTGGGTGACACAGACCTTTGATAAGGTCAGCAGAGTTTAGGCCCATCAGATATGCAACTTTGTCAGCATCTGGGAAATCACCACTCTTTTTAGTTTTATTGTGCATCTTTGGGCCTCATGAAGTCTATGCTTGAAAGTATTATCAAAAACCTTCAGTTCCATCTGCCTCTGCCTGCTCCTCTCGTTGCTTCTGCTAAATATTTAATATGACACGTCTAAATTAAAATCAAAGTTTTCATTGAACATTATGAAAATAATGTGTAAATGTTCATTAATATGTAAATATGTATTATTTTTACTTACATCAAAAATTTCAAAACCAGCGATGTCCAATACACCTATGAAGTACTGGCGAGGCTGCTTGGTGTCCAAGGACTGGTTAATCCTTACCACCATCCACAGAAACATCTTCTCATACACTGACTTTGCTAGTGCTCCAATAGCATAATACACCTAGAAACAATGTATTATTATTACATTATCATAAATATTATCTGATGTTTTTTCCACAAACCTGAGCGACATTCTGTCCTTTGGTGACCCACTCATTTCCAACTTTAACTCTTGGGTGACACAGACCTTTGATAAGGTCAGCAGAGTTTAGGCCCATCAGATATGCAACTTTGTCAGCATCTGGGAAATCACCACTCTTTTTAGTTTTATTGTGCATCTTTGGGCCTCATGAAGTCTATGCTTGAAAGTATTATCAAAAACCTTCAGTTCCATCTGCCTCTGCCTGCTCCTCTCGTTGCTTCTGCTTGAACTTCATGTTTCCATAGTGCATAACAGCCCCCGTCAGCTTGTAAATACTGTTCTTTTCCTCTTGAGTGAAGCCCAGCACATCAAATGCATCCTGAGATATGTAGAAAGTAGAAATACATGTCACTATTTTATATCATTGCTCAAAAAATAATGATTTTGCTCACATCTGTAGCCATGAGCTCTTCAGAATCATTGATGGATGCTACAGTCGTCTCTCCTTGGGAGATGAAGGCGTAGTCATAGGGATTGTTGGTAATCAGTAACATTTCTTTAAAAAAAGAGAGAAAGTGTTTATTTATAAAAATATGTTTTTTGTTTGTTTCTGTTTTGTTTTGTCCATACCCAACAGCTCAGGTTTAGCCTGAGAAAGTATCTGGTAGAAAATATGGTAGTCTCTCTCTGCTTTGAGTTGAAAAGTCACACGAGACTTTTCTAAGAGGTCTGTAAAAAGGAGTAGCAGTAATAATATGTAGGATAAATAATAAATATAATAATAATATAATTAAATGTTCATTATCATTAGACCTTATACTTACAAGTCTCAATGTCAGCAGAAGCAAGTTTCCCACGATTATCAAAGTGAATTCTGATAAATTTGCCCTATTGGAAAAAAAGCTTTTATTTATTTTTATTTATTTGTTAAATTAGTTGTTTGGTTTCTTATTTAAAAATCACTCACAAATCTGGAGGAGTTGTCGTTTCTTATGGTCTTGGCATTTCCAAAGGCCTCCAGAGCAGGGTTAGCCTGAATGATTTGATCTTCCAGGGTTCCCTGCATGATGGATATCAGTTAATTTTACAGTTGAATCAATATACATCATCTAACAGTGCATACCTTCTTCTCAGCTACTGCATCTTTCTTTCCACTTGGTACTGCAGCAATGCTGGCAAAGTACTGAATGACACGTTTTGTGTTGACAGTCTTTCCAGCACCAGATTCTCCACTGAGGGAAAACAAGGCGTTTTTAAACTTAGTTGTTATTTTTTAATTATTTGCAATGTTTAGGACTTACGTGATTAGGATGGACTGATTTTCTCTGTCTGTAAGAAATAATGCATTAAAGAATAATCACACTTATAGGGTTAAAGTTACCTCAGTACCTGCCAACATGTACTGGTAGGCGTTGTCAGAGATGGAGAAGATATGAGGAGGAGCTTCACTCCTCTTCTTTCCTCTGTAGGCAACTACCACTTCTTGGTTGTAGACTGGCAGCCACTTGTAGGGGTTGACAGTCACACAGAACAGCCCAGAGTAGGTCTGTCAAATTTAGAGACAGTAGTGACTTGAAGTAAATAACAGTAGTTTGATTTTGTGCAGCATCCCAGTACAATGGAAATAATCTCACATAGATCATCCATGCAGCATAACGCTCTTTAAGGTTAAACAGCACAGCAGGCTCATGGAGGAAGGTGAACATCGCCATGTCTTCAATTTTATCAAACTTGGGCGGGTTCTGGGGGTGCACGTCACAATCCTTTACAGTTACAGTCTGCCAAAAGAGGTCAAATGGTCAAAAAATGTAAGATATATATATTATTATATACACAGTTAGGGTAGGGTACATACCTTCCCCGTTTCAGTTTGAGCTGTGACTTTGTCACCATCTCTTGACGTTATAGAAGCCTTCACATACTCAACCTCTGGATCCGGAACAAAACATTCCTTCTTCATGTCAAATGTTCGAGTTTGAGCTTCAAGACGCTCCTTATCTGATTTTCTCAGAAAAGGAGCTGCAGCCCCAAACTCCTTCATCACCGCATCACCCATTTTTTAAACTAAAAAAAAATACAGCAATAGAATTAGTGCTGTCTTAGATGACTGTAGTAGTAGTATAAAATAGACCTTATTTGGTAAATAACAAACTGAAAAAAATGATTTGAATAAAATTACCTGTGGTGCACACGTGAATAAGTCCAAAACTGTCTTGAGTTAGCCTCTAAAATACACCAGAGACAAATGTATTTTAAAAAAAAAACTATAAAATATAACACAGTGTAATTTCCTTTACATAAAACAGAATATTGTAGCTGCTGATATAAGCTTACTATAAATAGCAGCATGCACAAGGAGAGATGTCTTAAGTAACAGGGTCATAACCCTCACGTTTCTATCTTGAGTCTTACCTTTGTCAAGTGCCCTGATGGATCCAGTCACTGACCCCAGGCTCCCTTTGCATTAATAAAGGGTGTTAGTCAACCAAATATGGAGATGAAAATCAGAGAAATGGCATCCAGTTTGGCATATCACATAAAGCATCTTCCAAATTGAGTAGAGCCTTGCTTCTCTTGTTGCTCCCACCTTTTGGACAACAGACTAATACAATAGACTATGCATGACAAAAGGAGGCAGGGACTCTGATATATCAAGTGATAGATATCAAGTGATACAATGATGCAAGATAACTCAAGTAGTGTATCAGGATCAGGTTTTATCATGACATTCAACATCAAACATGCTAAATATAAGTACACACATATATAAGGAAATGAAGAGAACGTTCTTTTTTTAATTTATACAATTGTGTATTTATACACTTAAACAACAGTAGTCAATAAGCATCCGCCCTCTGAACAGAGGATAACATATTCAAATCTCATCTAATGCTCAAACTGTAGTTGTGCCTTTGGTTTACACACTTTAGCCACATTGCTACTTGAGTCACATTAGTGGGGATAGTTTCATCTCCCATACAAATCTGCCAAATCCTCGTTACTACTATCACTGTTGCTGTGGTGACCTTTGATATTAAAGGCATCTTAATAATCATTTGCTGAATATTCCATTTGCTCCATAGACAAAACGAGAAAGGCTAATCTCAGACACCTTCAGATCAACTCAAGTGGTAGTTTGTTAAGTGATAGTGTGAACATTACATTTCAAGAGACAAAATAAAAATAACAACAGCTGTTGTCTACACTGAGACAAGACAAGGCCAAGGTCGCAGCTGTGAAATCCTTTTATTATCACTCAGCACTGTTTACAGTAGGCTCTACACTTGTGTTTAACCTCAGTTTAGGTGGGTCCATTTTGTAGTGCCACTAAAGAACATAATTTATTGTAAATGGAGAAAATGTCTTTTGCTTTCTTCCAACATGTATTTAAAAAATAAACAAATATTAAAGGGACTTTATGCCAAATCAACTGTTTAGAGCTTGTTGCAACTATGGTAAAACAGTTTTCCCTTCTCATTTACCTCCGCAAAGTTTTGTTTAAAGTGATTTAAAGGTTTAAAGGGCAATCTTTTTTAATTCAAGCCATCATTGCTCCAAATTTCGTTTTCACCGTACAAGTGCAGTGCTCTTTACTTACTTTGTTCTAAAATGTTGTTTCTTTCTTAGTCTGTTAGTGATAAACATGATCTATCCTTAGGATGTTGTAATGCAGGACATACAGGAATCGGCTCCCTTTGGTCACTGCAATTTTCCAACCCAGAATTTAGCATGGAAATGATTTTTTTTATTAAGTTTGTTAAGTTTTTTGATCAACATTGTGATTTTAAACGTTCAAAACATAATATAATTCTCCACAATTGTCTTAAATTATAACTATATAGTAGACACAAACACTTTCTTCAACTAAAAATCAGCACAAGCAAATTGTGCAATTGGAGTAGACGTAGAGGTAGATTACAAAGATAACAGTTGCTAATTGACTGTTTTTCAGAATAACTTTATTGCCAGAACAGAACTTACAAACTAGGAATTTGCTTGAGCAGCATAGTGCAACATAAAATAATGAATAATAATAATAATTTTACGATCACTTGAAAAAGTGAATGTTTATTATATTGTTTTATATTTATATATTTAGTTAATAATAATACAGTAATGTAATATTATTTTTTAGTCATGACCTGAACTTATAGTTGTCTATCCAAAAGGATCAAAAGGCAAGTGCCCTTGTCCTGTTTCATTTGGCATGGCATTGTCTTCTTCCATTTAGCCTTGAGCACAAAGATAACTTGTGAAATTCCGGGCTGGTGGCCTTTGAGGCCTCTGGGATTAAGGGGATAGCTTGGGGACAGCTTGGGGACAGCTTGTGACGTGTCATGTATGCATAGAGTGTGAGATTAGATATTAATGGCAGATTTGTGGCAAAACTCGAAATACTTGAAACAACATTTTTCAATTATTCATGGCAATGGCCATGGCAATAGCCCAATACATGTCCTTGTCTAGATTGCTTTTTCTTTTACTTATGGTACATCTATTCTTGGCCTAGCTTTCATTCTCAGCTGTCCACAGCTCTTGTCTTTGACTTCTATGATCTCATCAGCTCACAAGGGAAAGTGTTGGACACTTTTCCTCACTTAAGTCTGAAACAAGATCCTGCGCTCCCTGTGTGTTTCTATTGTTAGTGTTTGCTACTTGTTATCGTATAAGGTCACTTTTAAGGGACTCTTGGGTGGTGTTGAGCGCTGTTACAAAGTTTGTCTCTGCCTTGCCTTGTCTTACACACTTTTATTCACTGTTTATGGACAGAGTATGGCTGTTCTATTTGTTTGTTTAACCACTAACACAGCGACAGCAAAGTATCCAGGTACTTTTTTTGTTTCTGTATTGTGATTATACATTATCACAGCTTTAGAATTGTACTTATTTTTAAATGTGAATGTATCCTTATAATATCTCCTTTTATTTTTGTGTGTAGACTTCAAGAGTATAAAGACTGCATCATCTGCGTGATAATGGATCCTCCACCGCTGTATGGCTCTGAAAACAAGTAACGCAGCAGAAAGCTCAGCATTTACTGTCTATATCCAGGTATGAATTAGATACTAATAGAGCATCATCATCATCAACAACTGTTACTTATTTATTAAACCTGTCTAGACCATAGAGGTTATTTAAAGTTAGTCTTGAGGGGGGAAATATTATTTGTTAATAGGAATGCACAAGAGTTTAAGTTTATTGAAACATCTATTCCAGTAAAGATGTGGCTCCCTCTGTTGATTGTAGAATGTCATTACACATTGTCAATGTGTAAAGGAGTTTAGAGCTGTGGAGATAATAGTCTAATAGCATACAATGCACTATGCTTACCTCAAACTCTAGCAAGTATCTGTGCATTTAATTTTTTCACCTCCTGATCATTCACAGTTTTTACATCGTGGGTCATGAAAAAACCACATCACCAAAGCATGGGTTGAATTTGAGTGTATACATGTCTGTAGCAGCAAATACCATACATTCAAATTTTACTTTTTCTTTTCTTAGCATTTTTAAGTTTAGGGCATTTAAGTGAACTTGGATCAATTTATGCAATAATATTATACATCACCATTCTTCTATTTGTGATTTTCTGTTGAAAAATGTAAAAAAATATATATATTTATATTTTTATTGATTGATTGATTGATTGATTGATTGATTGATTGTCAAAGCATAATTTCCACTTATGTAGATGACTAATATTATTGAAAGCACTCAAATAAAATGGCACATTTGTTGTATAAACCAGCCAATGCGTTGTGCAGCACTGGAACAGCTACTACAGACTCCAGAAAACACTCCCTCTGCTGACTGTAAAAAGTAATTACTGTATCAGTGGTGATTGTTATACCTTCAAGCAAAAAAAAAAAAAAAGTACAATTAAAATAACTTAGTTTTATATTAATTAACTATGTAATGCTGAGTTTGATTAATAATAAATAATAATACATTTTATTCATTAGGCACATTTTTGGACACTCAACAACAACAACATTAAAAAAATTAAATACTATTAAAACATACATTTAAAGAGGGGCAGTATTTAATTGACTGATTGCATTTAGTATTTAGTATTGTATCTAGATTAAATCTGAAAGGACGATTTTCCACCTGTGCATATTTAAAGATATATTTTTATGGAACTTCTATGTTATGTAAATATGTTATTTACAACTCTCTACGTGTTTCTTTAGGTTTTGTTTTGATCATCTCTTGTGTCTTCAGTTTGTCTCTTTTCTTTGCTTTTGCATAAACTTCATGTTGCCTTATTGTATAATAGCTCCTGTCGGCTTATATATTCTTCCAAAATTCTTCCAAATGGAAACCCCAAGATCAAACTTAAAGATGGTGGAAAATGAGCCAAGATCCTGTTGAAGTTCTAGGAACAGCCTGACTGACTGAAAGGTAATGGTGAACAACCAGACAGTGGCGATGTTCACGTGCCCGGCTTATTATTGTGTGATTTGTGGACAGTTAAGATAATTTAAATGGTGTGCAACCACAAAATCTGATATATGTGTGATATATGTTCAGTGGGAATGCATATATCATGATCATGATCAGAAAGAAATTATGTGTGTGTGTGTGTGTGTGTGTGTGTGTGTGTGTGTGTGTGTTTGTGTGTGTGTGTGTGTGTCTCACACATACACACACACACACACACACACACACACACACACACACACACACACTTGCATTTGAGATAAGCATTATTAGCCTTATTATTTTCAGTTTCTATTCTATAATTTTTCAAAGTGCACATGAGCACACATTTGTAATGCCATTTTCATTTTGTCTTTCCAGATCTATATTACTTGGATATTCAGATATTCTACACTTCTCTATACTGGAAGGAAGCTTTAAAACAGGAACGGTTTCCAAGTTCAGCAAGTTCAATCTTGGGCCAACTAAATCCCAAACAGAAGGCCAACAATCAAACTACAAGCTTAATTACTTAACTTGTTTGGTGCACTGATGCAGCAACTCCTAATCAACAAGATAAAGTTCATGATCAGGTCATGTGAAGGGGACTATGAAATGCATTCTGGAGAAAATAAAGTGGTGCAGCTGTCGAGGGAGTATTAAGGTCGGGGACTTTGAATTATCACTCAACACTACTCAGCGCACTGTGGTCCACCGCATTTGTCTCATTCTGCTGTCATAGCATTGTTTCCTTTCCTTTGGCCTTGACGATGACAAAGATAGCCCTGTGAAATTCTTGTCTGGGTTTTTTCTCTTTGATTGGGAAGGACATCATGATGTAGTATAACAGGTGGATGATATTGGAAATAGAATCTAGATAGACAGAGGTCCATGTTAAACTTTTGTTTGTTGCAAATACATTTATTCTGTTCTTTTAGTTTTTAGTTTTATTAATGTTCATAGAAAATAAAAAATGTTGCCCTTACACTGTGATAATTAGCTATTTGTTTTGTAATTTACACAACAGGCAGCTAATCTGAGGAGAAGATTAACACTTGTAATGTAATGTTTGACAGTAGATCTTGTTATTTGTGCATGTGTTTGTGTTTGCTTTCCACCCTTACAGATACAAACTTGGTTTTATATTTTCAGGACTTGCAAACTTTTTTTTGGGTGTGTTGGGGCTGCAGAAGATGAAACTCAAGTGTGAGTTTATTATGCATTTTACATTAACAAAGATAAAATATTTAACTTAAGTTTTCTCCAGTCTCCAATATTACAACCAAACTTGTGTAATGTTGCGTTAACAGGTCAAGTCTTTAGGTGGCAGTAGAGACATTTGCAAGCCATGGACTATAGCTTATATTACTGCTAAAATCATGCTATTACAGATGCTTTGAGTATGATTTATACAAATGCAGACTTGATTGATAGAGGCATTTTTTATTGATTACTATTCTCCTTTGGATTACTTGTACTTTGTTTTGATTCACAATTTATTTTTGTTTGTTTTTTTAATAAATGAAAAACAAGGTTGCACATAATTTAAATTATTTGCTTTATTCTACAGAACTACATTGGAGATAGAGGAAACAAGTCACACCAAAACTTGAAGATGTGTGTCCTGAGAGTTTCACTCCTCATCCAGTCCTTTCTGTAACACACAACATGGAAAAGGGACACAGGTCAGAGCAGGAAGACCACCGAGACTCGAGGTACAGTGGATGCCGAGGTGAGGTTATAAGAATACAGACCAGTTTATCAATGAATGTGTCATGAATATAAAACACTTTCAATGGTATTGCCTTAATGAGTAATCTGCCTTTATAATTTAAATGTTATAATGTTTTATTTGTAATTTGTAATAACACTGAATAACATCATTGAATCACACATTTATTCAGCCAGTTCACTTTTAGAATGTCCATTCTCATCTGACTTGGCTAAGCAGGCTGATTAGTACAGGATGGGAGACTGGGAGGAATGACAGGTGAATATGGGATGACAGTAACTCACAGGTGTTTGATGTATTTTCATGAACATGTATTGTCATGACCAATTTCTTATACTAAGCACTATGCTATTTGTATTACTTTTTAATTATTAAATTATTAATTA
>KN494656.1:0-16128 GCA_000787155.1 Scartelaos histophorus | reverse complement strand
TTATGTTTTTTTTTTTTTTTTTTTTTTTTTTTTTTTACAAAGAAAAAGAACAGAAAGGGAGGAGGATCTGTTCTCTGGATCATGAATATGCATTCTTACCTGGGCTACAACTTTGCACTTACACTTGCGCAATAATATGTTGAAGAAACTGTACTTACCTGAAAACATAGCGGCCATGACTACTTTTCCTTGGGTCCGCATAAACACATTTTTATAAAGTACATTACAAAAACATGTTAATTTCACATATAGACATTCTCAGTAAGTAAAAATCAGTTTGTGCAGAAGACAAAGGTTAAGCGTCCAAACAAACCAAAACCAAACATTGTGATGCCGACAGACGTACTTCGGACTATTTTGTTTGTGAAAATCGTGCAGAAGGAAGTGCTTTGTGCATTTGTGGACAGAGAAGAAGTCGAGTTACATCCAGTTGAGAGAAAAGCATAAAGGCTTTTGACGTTTCGACAGATCAGATTCAAAAATTCATCATTGCGCTCCATATTTTCTGGTCACTTTAAGTTGATCATGTGTAAAACTCCATTTAGAGTGACACACATCAGTCTGTTTTGAGGAAATCCTACCTACCTACCTCTGCTCACACGGTATTTGGCAAATATCTGGGCGCACCACTTATTTTTATGCATTTGTGTCGCCTGCCAGAGTGTTGAGCGATCCTAATTTAGTAGTAATAAAGCCAAATTAACGGACTGCAAGCGTCGGAGCACATAAAGGATCAGTCGAGGCTGAAAGCTGCCTTCACAGGTCGAAAAAATGAAAAAAGACACTACAAAAACGTGAAACATGTCCGTCTTTGTTCTTTTATCGAACAGCCTTTGAACGCCGCAGCTTGCCCTTGTCGCCCAACCTACTTACACATGCCAGGGAGCGGAGAAAAATGAAAAGTCCAAGTCCGTTTTGTGTCCCATTTGCTTACAGGCAGCGGCGGGCCCAGTGGTGTCCTTGGGGAACTGAAAAACGTTGCTTTGAAAAATCGCCCAGGCGCTCTCGGAGGTTGCCAACCCCAATTTTTTGCTCACGCGGTAGCTCGTTTTTGCTCCACTCTCCGTTCAAAGCCCCAGCGGAGAAGGAGGAGAGAGGGCTGCGTTCGCCAAACCAATTACCAAAACCGCCGGCCCTCGCCACCTGCCCCCTGCCCGCCCGCCAACCGCATGCATGGAGAGGCAATCACAGGGACAGAAGAGGAGAGACTCACTGGCATTCGCAGGCAGAAGTTCAAGTGTTGTTAAGATGTCCATCGCCGTACAAGGTTCTGGTCTTTCTTTGGTCTTTTGGAGGAAGATGGTCAAATAAAAAGGAACAGAATGGGGAGGTGGATGTGAAGGATGCCCGCTGAGGTGCTCTCTCCTGGGGGACAGGGAGCAGGCATGCAGGTGGTGGAAAGGGAAAAAAACATAATGAAAATGTGCGGTTGTGAAAATTGGCAAGCCCAAGCCCCCGAGCATGTTACAGGTTTGCTTGGTGGAAAAATATGCTGCTTTAAATGTTATGTTCTTGTATTTCTTCTTAAAACGGGCCATTCTTCAAAGTGAACTTTTCAGAGTTTTGTGCCGACTCTTGTGTGGATGTTTATGGTAACATCAGCTCCCATTGGGCATCACATTTTTCCAAAGTCAGACTTGTTTCTTTTATTAACTAGTTTTAGATGAATATTGAGATTTAAAATGTGCAAATTAATCCACAGGTATAGCACATACAAGCACAATAGGTCTTCTTTAAAGTTGCTGATTCATTTCAGTGTAAACATATCGGAAATGATTTGTGTCCAGTCACGTCATTTCTTTGTCTTCTATCAAAGCCCTTCCTATTCACACAGTAACGTGAAACCGCCTGAAACGCTCATCGGTTCAGAGTGTGGACTCCAACCCAGTGAATCAGGAAGGCATAAGTCGGCATAAGTGACGTGGTCCAGTAAGGACGGCACCTAGAGCTCCTACGTTAGCGTATCACTGTTTTCAGACGTCCACACACTGCCGGATCAGTTCAATACTCAGATAAATTTGTGGGAGCTGACGGCATCAGATTATTCCATTGTGTTAGTGTGGATGGACACTGCTTGGTATTTTTATAACTGGACATCCCCACCTGTGAGGCACTGCTTAAACTTTTAATTTGCACATTCATGCAGCCTGGAGGTGTCTGAAAACTCCATCATAAAGACTTTGACCAATCCTCAAATGAGCTCACGCCATTACACCTCTGCACTCTTTAATGAAATTGATGGACTAATTCAGTTGACTTGTATATTTTTGTAACTTTTTTTATTCTTCTCTTTTTTAACTATGGGCCGATATATGTAATATTTATATCTGAAATAAAGATAAAATAAATAAATGACAAAAGAGCACACTATATTTCTCTGTTCCACATTGTGATGTCATGTTGTAATACAGGAAGTGCTCCACTGTGTTTTGAAACTCCACTTAAACTTATTGGATTATATTATCCCTGAACTGCGAGTCTCTACTGAACTAAATGGTGTTAACTTAAACTATCTGCTTCATGACATCACAAAGTGAAACAGAGCATTTTATACTTCGGAGATGTAGACTGACTAATAATGAAGGGCCATTCAAACATGTGAATGAAACAAACTGCAACTTCAGGTATGTTTTTGATGAGATAACATTTTAACACAAGGCCCGCAAGATTTAATTAGTGTAATATAGGACCTTTTAATTATTCATTTATTTCCATAATTATTTAATGATGCATAATGGCTCATAGAAAGAAACACCAAAAAGCAAATATTGTTTCAGTCTCAATTCTGGCTCCAACCAAGCCTGCACACAGAGGGGGCCGTGAAGGTGAAGGATGCCCAATCAGGTGCTCTCTCCTGGGGGACAGTGGGGCAGGCATGCAGGTGGTGGAGAGGCCCACTGGAAGTGCTTGTTTGCGAAAATTGAGTTTTCAATGGCCAAGCACGTTTTTATAACATGTTTTCAGAGCTGTTAGGCATCATAATTGTAAAACAGGTATACAAGATGGAAAACCACCATTCTGTAATACATATTTTTTACCTATCTGTAAATGCAGTGTAATAAAAAAAACATTGTAACCAAAATGCCCATTTTATACACAATGATGAATGATATATTGTTGTGTTTGTAATGTTTCCTTATCAAAAACAGCCATATATGCACATTTATAGCTATTTAATTCTACTTTTTAATGACTGTTACAAATATATTCTTACGTGTCACCTCTTTTCACCCCGTTGCTGTCATTCTGCTCAGGGTGATTTGCATGTGGTGTAGTTAACTAACGGTCAATATCCTTCACTCAATGATTGAATGAGAAGATCCATACTAAGTGTCTGATGTTGATCCTCTGCCAAACGCCGGATAAAGACGAGAATAAGATTTAGACATGAGGTCGGGGGCCATGCAATCTACTGACCAGCACTTTAAAGGTGCACTGGTAGGGGTCACCATCTTGCTCTGCTCGGAATGTTCCAAAGTATGACCTTAACTGTAATTGAAAAACCTGTAAATGTAAGGTGGAGCTGTTTGTTTTTATAGCTAAAAAATCTTGGTCTGGTTTAGCCTTCATGAAGACAGAACGATTTAACATGACACAATAACATCTCCATGGAGAAAAACATTTGACGGACCCTCCACCAGAAAAGTTTCACAATGCACCATTAAGGTCCTGTACACGATTTAGTTTTTCATGTATTTGAGCAATATTTCTCTTCAGCACTAAAGAATTGACTCAATGCCAGTTTTCAAAAACTCTTATAAATAAATAAAAATTCTTAGTCTTATCTAAAATTATGATATTATTATTTTCTAAACATTATCTAAAATATTGTAATTTTAAATAAATCAATATAAGGTTTATTAAGTGCTGTGTAAGCGGGATGAACAATGCAAAAAGAAACGGCACACACAAGGCACACAAAAACAGACAATGATGCAACCAAACCAGTTAATTGTAATAAATAATTAAATAAATAAATAATTAGGAGAAAAACAACTAAGGAAATTAAAATGAAAATAACAGTTTTTTTTTCATTATTATAACATGTGATCACTAGGTCTGATACAACTAAAGATGAAACTGCTCAGGAAAGGTAACATTTTATTTATTTATTTATGTATTTATTTATTATCCAGTATCAATACTTGCTGTTTTTTGTTTAAAGTTTTTGGTTAAATGTTCCACAGTATGACATTAAGAAACTCCACCTAACATTTCCTCAATTCCACGCATTCCTATTGGTCAAAAATACCTAGAAAAACGGGCATTCTGACTGTGAGCGGGGTCGCCTCTCCACAGATCTGACCTGTAACTTGGGCTGGTTTGGTCTCCATGAAGATAGAAAGATACTTTAATACCGTGAAACATTCCAGGTAAAGCAATAACATCTCTGAAGAAAAGCTTTTGACAGACCCTCCAAAGGAAATGTTACACAATGCACCTGGAAATATGTACCTAGTTTGAGTCGATTCAAATCTGTTTTTCGATTGTTTTGACAACCTTTGCTAGGACTTTTGTAGAAATATATGTCCTACCTATCGATTTGTCAACTAAAAGGAGTGTGTAACAAAAACGTATCTCTGTATCTGACCCAAACTGCACTTACAAGATTACACCTGGATGGGAATATATACAAAAAACAACTATTTACACACAAAAAGTGCAATATATGAGATTCAATTTGTGAATCTTGAGTTTTTGTTTTTGTTTTCAGAGAAGCATTTGAATTTATTTGGGATTAAAAGCCCCGGCCCTCCTGCACTCTTCCCATCTCTTTTTTGTTATACATATAATTTTATTTATACATTTTTAATAGCAAGTTGCTAATGCTTTTTTTTACACTTAAATCCCAGGTTCACATTTTAACACAAAGTGACTTAGTATGTCTAATTTAAAAACAAAAAAAAAGGTAGATAATTCAAAGACAGATAAATAAATAGTGACAACAAAAAGACATTTTATACTATTTGTGTCCATGTATTTTGCAAATGGCTGCTTTTGTTTTTTTTTAATTTTGTGTGAATTGTGTGAGGTTTTTTTTACATTTAAAACCCAGGTTAACCTTTCAACACCAAGTTACATACAGTCCCTGACAAAAGTCTTGTTGCTTATCCATTTTGTAGAAACAAAAGCTTATAACCTGACTTTAAATTAATCAATTGGTTTTTGAAATGTCTACAAAATTTGATTCACTGAAGAAAGATTGACCATTTAATGAGCACAGAAAGGTCAGATTTTGGCAAGACAAAAGTCTTATCACCCAATCCTAGATTACAGCCTCACCTGTGATCAGTTACTGCTCAATTACTCACAGGTGATCCGTATAAATCAGGCTAAAATATGTAAAGTTTGTCTGATATGTTTAACAGTACGGCATTAAACCTTTGTATCTTCATAGAAACCACACCAGACCAAGTTGCAGGTCAGATCTGTGGAGAGGCGACCCTCACAGTCGGAATGCCAGTTTTTCTAGGAATTTCTAAGCTATAAACCACCTGTAATTGAATAAATGTAAGGTAGAGCTGTTTAATCTCACACTGTGGAACATTCAGGAAACGAAGCAGGTGACAGACCCATAAATGAAAAGTTACACAATGTACATTTACATTACTACAATAACTGATACAGAACACAAAATAATAGACCTAGGCCTGCTTTGTGTTCCCCTTTACAAAATTTATAGACAATAAGAAAGAAATCAATTGCTATTATTACCGTAAGGTCACTGTAGGGTGGTTTATGATATGAAACTTTAGCTGGAAAGTTAATAACACTGCAGAGTTAGAATTATTGGTGGCATTTGTATCTCTGGTGCCTCAGGAAAAAGAAAAAAAGAGAAAGTTAGTTGGTTTTTAACCCCCTAGGGAGACTGTCCTCTGCATTTGACCCATACTTCAGTGCTCTTGGGTCCAGATCATAACCCAGGCTCTTGGTCTTCTTGTGGTAAGGTGGCAGAGTTAGAATAAAAATACTAAACTGAGTATCTTTATGCTTAAGGTAAAAATTCAGCTTTCACTCTCCACGGGATTAAATATACATGTGTGGAAAACTGTAATATATCCATGAAGAAGAGAAGGTTAGAGAGCACCTTTTAAGTATAAGATTTTTTTTTTATTTTTATCATGATCTGCATGTAGGTCTGCAAAGCACAACTCTGACACATGAGAGAGCTGGTTCAGTTGCTGGTTCAACCGGATGCTGAAAAGAAAAAGAAATGGGCCACGTTTAATGTGCAAATAGGCGACTTTTGGATGCCCTTTACTGCAGGGTCAATTATTGTTTTTCATTGTTTTAAAATTTGAATAATACTAATTGTTCAGAGAGACTCGGTCAACTATAAAAAATCCTCATCAATGTTCAATAATGGTCAAATCCTCCTTTATTTTCAGATTTATAAATGTCTGTTGACTTGGGTCGCGAAGGTTAGTGACTTATAAATGTGGGTCCCCAGAAAAAAGTTTGGGAAACACAGCGCAAATACATAGTCCATCCATCCATTTTCTCCCGCTTAATCCGGCTGGGTCGCGGGGGCAGCACTGCCCATTACTCTATGCACCAGACCCAGACCCTATGAACCCCTCTGCAGGTGGTGACCCACAGGAGGTACAAATACATAGTAAGAACAATGATAAAATAAAATGCTCAGGTTTAATCATACTAGTCTCAAAACAATAAAACCAGTAACAAGTAAAATAAGAGCAAAAACAAAGAGTACGGATAAATAAGACCAATATAACAGATTTTTTTTTTTTTTAAGTCTATTTTTTAAAGAAAATCTGCAAGAATACATTTGATTTTGAAGACTAAAGCGTCAGTGGAATGTATAATGGTCTTGATGATACTAGTGTTGATTTTTACAGCATTTTTACTTCTGTTCAAAGAGGTAACACAAATATCTTTTGTCATTATAAGTGTGTTTTAAGTTTCTGCGAATCCTCTGTATTTAACCTACTCTGAGCATTAGCGCTAGCATTAGCCACAGACATCAACAGCCATTGGTCACATCTATGGGTTTTCATTCAGGAAAATATTAGATCAGTGGTTTGGTCAGAGTACTCAGTGGCCACATTTACATGATCTTTTTCATTTCCAATCAAATTATTCCAAATTAAATAGATCGGATTTAAATTATTCTCCGTAGAGTTTACATGGAAATAATAATTCTGAATTAAGGTTTACATTGAAAACACATTCAATCGGCTTTATTCCCTGTTTTCTGCATCCGCTCTTTTCATCATCTGTAGTTCTTACAGCGACTTATTCGAAAAATTGTTTGGGTCGAGACCAAAGTTTGCTCTGGGCGCCTTTTTGCAGAGCGTCATCATGTCAGAAGGACGACTTACAAATTATTTTTAAAGCTGATTAAATTTATTCTGTGATCATGTAAATGTTTATTCTGCTTAACGTCGAAATAAACCACCCACATAAATCAGAATAAAGTTTAATTCTGAATAAGTTTGATTCCGAATAATCATTAGGAATTAAGTGTTTATATGGTCTATTTAAAGCAGAATTAATTTTTATTCTACATTAAATTATTTGTAATCAGATTTAAAGCTCTCATGTAAATGGGGCAAGTGATACTGCACATTTTTCAGATATCGTATCGAAGCTTTTGCCAAAAGTAGAATCGGTATCAGAACAACTCTATTCTTCAGGGTATATTTAAATCGTGAACTTTCAGAATCTAATATACAAACATAATAAATCTCAATGCTTATCGGAGAAAAAGAAATTCTATATTTTCCCCAAATCGTTCAACTCTAACTATTATAACAGTAAACTAATCATAATTACTCCCATTAATTGCATCAGCCCTAATTAAAAGACAAAACCGCAGATTAAATAAAACTGTTGTGTAGATTTTACACTTCAGAAATTAAACCCCGAGTCTGTTCTGTGTGAAAAATGATCGGGCAACGTGCACGAAATGAACTCAAACGGCATCTGTCTTCAAATCATTATCAGATCCGGCGAGCACTAATCTACAAACGCTCCGCTCTTGATAAAAGTACATTCAGTTCTCACTAATGACTCATAATATCCAACTTTTCCCTGGAACTCCGAGAAGTTCATTTGGCTCTGATTGATTCGGCCTTCCACTGTTTGAATCATTAACTCCGCAGCGTGAGGAATGGCTGCCACTTGAATTAAACCCTACAAGCCTCTGGATAATAAGCACACTAATTAGCTGACATTATTTGAATACATTCGGAGAGAAAAAATGATCGTTGGGTAAAAAAATCGTTTAGGATTTGGTTAATGGTGCGCTCTCGTCAGTATTCATGCAGAGAGAGGCGATACTAGCTGCTTTTATGTTACCTTGAAAGAGGAACTTGGCGAGACAAGCGGCTACGTACAAAAGAGCGTTCTGGCATTGACAGTGGCCAAAAACTGTACTGGTACTTTAAAAATATTATCACAATAGTAAAAAGTACACATTGTGGGAATAATATCTTAATATTCAGTTGTGAAAATGATATCTTTATAATCTGTGTGTTATTTGGAAGAGTTTGTCTAGGAACACACAGATTATAAATCATGCAAAGAGTCTGCATGCGACATGTGAGACAGGGCTTAAAAATATATGGAACCTGTTGCTTCAGTGCAGGGACGATATGGAACCTGTTGCTTCAGTGCAAGGGCGACACAAGGGGAACCTGGGATATTTGCGGAGTTTGGGCAGGTTCAAAGGAGCCATATATGTACGGTTTAAAGACTGCGGTGTTCAGGTTATTTTTAAGCTGTAAACCATACCAAATACGGAATCCAAGTCATTTAAAGAAAGCTGACGTCTGCCAAAATGGCAGTATAAACGTGGAGAGATGTCAGGGGACTCTAGAGATGTAACTGGACAGTCCCAGGGATTAACCTGTATTTTCTGCCTAAAACCAAATAAATATATTAAATTGCATCTGGTCTTCTGGACTCTTGTTTTCATCGCCTCCAAGGAAAAGCTGACAACATCATAGAGCAGGTCTGTATTCAGCTTAAGGCCACTGAAGTCAGCAGATGCAAATATTCAATAATACAGCACATTTTATTGTGGTTTACAACTGATTTTAGTTGTATTTGAGTTGTTTTTAACACAAAAAGTGTTATTTGAACTATTTGAAAGTTAAATGAGGTTTTGAGTTGGGGTCATTTGCCAGAGCTGATATGGTTGAAGTTAATTAATCTTCCTCTAGTGTTCATTCAACTTCCATTAGTGTTAATTTGGCCCATCACTTCAAACTCCCGCCACAGAAGACCAGTTTGGACCGGTTTTGTACATAATTTCATCTTAAATGAACTATTATAAAGTGTAAATATAAAACATGTCTGTGTTTTGTTTAGCTAAATCAGGATAACCCTACAAAGTGTTATCTGGTTAAACTCAAAACATTAATATAACTCTTGATTTTGGGGTTAAACAGGAAGTTTGGTCCAGAGTTACTTAATGAACATTTCCAATAAAATAACTTAAATTAACTCTAGAACAGATTGGACTCATATAAACCCTGAGAAAATGTCAAAATTGATCCATTGAGTTCATTTTAACGCTCCACTTTTTGCTGTGTAGCTAGTAAAGGCAATAGTCCTACTGGTCCAGTCCAGATTTAGAAACTGGCAACAAATTTTGGTAAAGCCTTTTGTATTTTATTTTCCATAGAAATTTAATAAAGCAGCTTTGTGGAAACTGTGTTATTCTGTGCAACTCCAATTTTTGTGGTGACAAATTGGGTTACTTTTTTTTTGGGAGCCCTCCAAAAAATGTAGTCCAATAACTTTTTTCCTTATTTTTCTTCTTGAAGCTCTTGCTGACTCAAATTAACTTTATTTGACAAAATAGAAATTGAAAGTTTCTTCCGACTAAGCTAGCATGTTAGCTAATGGTAGGATGAGATAAAGGACACTCCCACTCGCCTCAACAATTAATCTCCTCGACACAAAAACTCAAATATGTTACTTAAACTTTGGATCAGACACAATTGTACTGCACCTTTCCTTATCAGTGATTGTGAGTGTAGTCTGCAGTGTCCTGTTTTTCACCTACTTTTACTTCTAGTTATTATGTTAAGTTTTAGTTCAAGTTCTTAAGTTCTTATGTCAGACACTAAAATCAATATTATCCTTTTGTAGACTTTTCAAATGGAAAAGTCTAAAACAGCCTAATATTTATTTATTTATTTATTATGAAGATGTAGCAGCTCTTTCACATTTTAGATGTGTTTTGAGCTTTTTCAGAAGAAAATGTCACGATTCACTGTCGACTCTCACTGATAAGAAGCCTACCCAATGGTTTGACGTGATCTGCTTGAGCTTTAGAGCTGTTCTTCAGGAGGATGGCTGAGTAATGCATTTCTTTAACTTGTGTTTTAATAATTACTTCATAAAGCATATCATCTTTGTAGTATGGTCGTTTATAGTTATCACACCAGAAGAATTCCATTATAATTCCAAATACAGAATGTTCAGCCACAATAACAATGTCAGTATGACCAGAGGCACTCGATATAAACAAAGCAATGAGTTTGGCCATTAACATGAATACAACAAGTTTTTCAGACTAAAAAAGTTACCAGTTAAAAGTTCTCTAACAGTTTTCCAACTGTTAGAGTTTTTTTTTTTCTTTTTTTGTATAGAAGCAAGTATACCAGTTAATTTCAGAGCTGCTGTAAAACATCGGTGTAAAAGATCTGCCTCCGCTTGTCCTTACACACTGTAATTACATACATTAAGTCCAGTCACTGTAAATTATAGTAATGTTAAGTAACGGCCTGATGGGCCGTGTTCCTGGCCAAAGCCTGATTTTGTCAGATTTCAGAAGTTAAGCAGGACTGGACAGGACTTGGTGACCACAGGTGTCACACAGGGGCTCCAGGGGCAAAAACCTCACCCACAATGTCCAGTAGGAATGTGGTGAGAGTTTTGAGTAGTGGTGGTCAGAGAGGCTAATGGTGCAGACTGGCAGCCTGCTTCTGTCAGTCTGCCCCAGGGCAACTGACTACAATATTAGTGTACCACCTCTGGGTATGGACTGAATGAATAATGCTCTGTAGATGCTTTGTCATGTAAAGTGTATAAATTCCATGCATTGTTAATAGTAGCATGTGATAACCTGGAGGTTGCCCTAGCCTGGCAAGCCTGCCTCTCCTACTTTCAGTCCAAGTACAGGACAGTCTGGGACCACTTAGACATTTATATATTTTTATGTCTCATCACAGCTGTTTATTTGTAGCATATGTTTCTAAATGTGTGAAAGTATAACCTGTCTGAATATCCTCTCATTCACAACTAAATACTTCATTTCTGATAAATAAGAGCGGAAAAGCCTTGGCTGGCCAGGCTAGTTTGAGATAACAACTTTCCCCGTACCTCCATAAAGTGCTTCTTTGTGTTTTCAAAGTCCTCACATCTTCACCGGAGATGCTCAGATCATCTCAAAGCAGAAAATGCCTTTTCTACAAAGTATCTCTCACCGATCTCAACCTCTAATGCTAAACCAAACTATTACCGATTCAAATGCGAAACCCTTTTACACTCCTTTGAAAACGTGACGTATAAAACACAATACGGAAACTATGAGCCTTGAAAGCTGCGCTCCACCGTCGCTGTCACGTACAAAGCTCCATGTCGGGCTTTCCTCTCATGTCTTGGCGAAGATTCGAAATGGCACAAGCTACTTATAGACACGGCTCCTGCATCAGTCTACTCTCCCATCGCTTCATCTGAAATCCGCTGCTCTCGCTGACAACTTGTTCCTCTTATCTCCTCGGCACTCCATCTCCTCCCGTGCACCGCGGCGAACAAGGCAGAGCGCTCATCTGAATTCAGGACAGCGCTAATCAGCTGCTCGCCCCGTCACTAGATTAGAGTGGTCGGGCACGAGGCAATAAGTCAGCGGAAGTGCGAGAGACTTTGACGGACGGCGTACAGGTATGACGGGAGCGGGGGATGAGGGAATCGTCAAAATGGAAAGGTAAAATGACTAATGTGAACTTTAGATGAGATTGTTGGATATTATTGCGTGGTTGTAGAGCTTATGACAAGGCAGACAGCAGGTGACAGTAGCTCAGTCAGTACAGTTTTTGGCCACTGATCCGTAAGTTTCGCAGTTCATCATCAAACATCACTGGTTGAGCGGTCACAACGACTGACCCATAGTTGAATACTGAAGCTGGGTCCTTGGGCAAGACACTTAACCCACCTTGCCCTGGTTTTTGAGTGTGTGTGTGAATGGGTGTGTGGTTTCTTGATGTCTTGAAGATGGAAAAGAGCCATATAAATCTGATCCGATTTCTTTGCAACCCAGGCCACTTGGATATGTGCTCCTAAAACTGATCCAGATCTTTTGACATGTGACTTCAGTCTGAACGGCCACCTACACGTCTTTTACACATACACAAATGATGTTCTCGTCATACTTGGCTACAACTCCGCACCCACATGTTCCTTTCTATGGATGTTGCTGCCACCGCCCCACAAAACACCATGGCCAAAAACCTCATCCTTCTTTTCAATCGCCTCCTTAAAACAAATAAGTTGTACATGTTCTGGCTCTGGTACGACAGAAATCTCCAGATGCTCAACGCTAACCATGTCCATGTTTAGGCTACTTCCATTAGCACCGACCACACTCGCTGCGTGTGACGTCGTTGTGGTCTCCAATGCACATCGGGGCGTTTAAAGTTCACACTGGAGATCACAGACAAGTCACATTTAATCGGAAATAAGAACGACCTCGCAAAAAAAATCAGATTTCACAAAAAAATCTGAATTGAGCATTAAGCCCTGCAGTCTGAACATAGCATATACTGTATATATATTCACTGGGCCAAAACTCCACCAACACACACAGAAATCTTATTACTTTACTGCTAAACATATAAGAAAATGCATTCATTTTATTGTATTAATGTTTCAAGTGTCAATGTTTTGATAGAATTGTGGAACTCCTGTAATTTTCAAGGTATTTTTCAACTTTCCTTCACAAATTGCTTCTTAATTTGTGTAAAACAAGAATTTATATTTACAGCAGGTATTATTCCACCAAGAAGACTTAAGAACTGTCACTTACTTCCTGAGAAACAGTGGATTTCACTCAGACTGACCATGTCTTGCTGCTCGCTGATGGGAGGATTGCTCTGTTGTCTGTAACTCCCTTCCTGATTTCACTCGCCTCTTTCTTCCGGCGTTTGAACTCGTTGTTTTCCGATCCAGTGACCTGTGCCCAGTCCATAATGTTTGTTCCTTTCACAGTGCTTGGATATGGCTGATATCACTTTAGAGTTCAAGTCAGGAATAGTACAAAACTATAAATGCAAGAAGTCCAACTGTTTTTTGTTGTTGTTTTTTTTAGTTGAATCACCTTTCTCTCACCACCAACTTAAATTATAGGCATTTTACAGGATCAGAACCATTTTGGAACATGTTTGTCCATTTTGGCACGTCGCAGAATAAGACCATGTGGATGCAACTGCCTGTGATAATGCCAGACGACTGTTTCTCTGGCATTTATGGAAAACTGCCACGTGGGAACACGGCTGACGTAGGCTTTAAGGTGGACACAGTCGTACAATCGTACTGCTAGCTATAAGAGGGTGTGAATAGTGCCAGGAAAGATTGCTAGATTACTCAAACATGCACAGACGACATTGTAAACGTCCAAATGGAGCTCATTGTGGCTAGAATAAGGCTGTTGAAGTTAAGGCCCCTTTCCACATTCCAGTGCCGTTGGGGGAAAGAAAGTGCCTGATTTGTCTGTTATTAAGTCAAATACTAATAAAATATACAGTTAAAATGGGACAGTATTTACTTCATTGATTGTATTTAGTGTTTAGACTTGTATTTAGTATATACACAGCAAATCGTGGAGTGTTATAATTGACTCTCACTGAATCAATTTTAACATTCTCTCAGGGTTTATATGAGTCCAAACTGTTTTAGAGTTCATTTAATGTTGGAAATGTTAATTAAGTAACTCTGGACCAAAGTTCCTGTTAAACCTCAAAATCAAGAGTTATATGAATGTTTTGAGATTAAACAGATAACACTTTGTAGGGGCATCCTGATTTAGCAAAACAACGCACATGTTTTATTTTTACACTTAATTTTGGTCAATTTAAGATGAAATTATGTACAAAACTAGTTCAAACTGATCTTCTGTCACAGGAGTTTGAGGTGGTGGGTTGGAGGCGTAAGATTAACATTAATCAAAGTTGAATTAACACTAGTGGAAGTTGAATTAACTTCAACCATATCAACTACAAATAGTTAAAATAACACTTTTTGTGTTAAAAACAACCCTGAAATATTTTACCCTGAAATTTTAACCCTCCTGTTTTTGCTGTGTAGTATTGTATTTTATTAGTATTTTTACTATTGGATTTAGTTTAGTTAGTGTATTTAATTGATTGATTGTATTTAACTAAAACTACATTAGCTATAGGCTATTTTTCCTGGAGATCTTGATTTACGAACAAAATAGTGAAATAAATCACTAGGATCATGTAGAGAAGGTTAACATAAACCCTAACACTAAAGACCAAAATAATGAGCATGACTACACATGGAAATTAGAATTTGTTTTGCTATAATTAGTCATATTTACACTGCAGGGTTGTAGATGTTCATTAATATGCATTTTACCTATCAAATAAAGAATAAATAAATAAGTTATGGAGAGAGGGATGAAGTTTTTTTAGAAAGTGAATTGGAGCTAGAATGGATGAAGCCGCAACCACAAACGCTCACATCCCATTTGGACTCCGGTGGCGAGCAGGCTTTTATTTCTATTTACAGTCTATGTTATAAAATGGCAGAAGACTCCCCCACCTGCTCTTCAAGGACATGACCGTACGCAACATCGTAGTTTTATGTATACTCTAAATATTTCTTCCTTTTTGCTCCCATTTGTATGTCCGGATGTGCCTCGGTAACACTCGGAGACTCCAGTAGTGCTTTTTAAACTGCAGAGCTGTCCCGGTTTGGTCCTTGCTTTGTGGACACAGCCGAGTGAGTAAACTTCACCTGGAGCTCTGAGCTGCTTTTTGGAAAGTCACCATCCCCGTCCCCTCCGCCTCCATCCATCCTGCTCTGAGGGGAATGGGCTGTGAAATACGACGGGGAGGCGGATGAAGAGGTAAAGTTTGGTGCTTTTAGACGAGGGCAGATAGAGACGTTGGTGATGGAGGGAAGCAAGGAGAGACGTGAAGAGAGGAGAATGGATTTTTGTTAGGACTGGGCTAATGCTACCATCAATTACAATAATGAAAACAGATTTTTTTTTTCTTCCTCTTTGTGATAATTACACCTTTAAGCAACACAGTGGAGCTTTCTGGCGATAGCAAGTTCCCTGTATGATTCCATCTTTAAAGTGCAAAATCCTCTCTTCCACCTTGTGATATCATGAAGCAGTTTTTTTCTATATTAGCAGTTCCCTTTCACCTTTACTTCAGTAGAGGTTGGCAGTTCCTGGGCTGAAGGTGTAAAACAAAACTGTAATCTGAACTTTTCAAATGGAAGTTGGGAAAGAATCTGTCAATTACAATGGAAGACAACATTATCTAATGCATGGTGAGAGTTTGGATGGAAGAATATAAAGGTAAGGTTCTTTATCACACCCATTCAATAAAGACACAGAGGGAGTCGGGGTTCATGTTGGAGGCTCTGTAGATCATCTGGGGCTAACCACTACCCCATTTTTTTGGATTGCACAATTCTGAAATCGTATTGGTCACAGATTCGCAGTCGTATAAACAATATATTTGGGTCTGAGTTAATCTTTACTTTTGAGTGTTTATACTTGGGAGATGTTAATGTCCAGAATTGGAGAAATTATGATAAAAAGTTATTTGCAATCCTACTTGTAGTAAGTAAAAATGGCTGAGGGTGGATCCTTCATCAGTAGAGGAGTGGATAGAAATAGTCTATGAAATATATGTGATGGAAAAGGTGTCTTTCACCCTTTCACTCTTCAGACCCAAAGGGACTCTTTTTATGAAACATGGGCAAAATGAATTGAGTATGTGAAACCAATTAGATTAGGCTTTAATACTGTAACATACTACTTTAACACATTGCTTAATATTTCAATGAACAGTTGTTACAGCACTTTTGTCCTTTGTGTTTTTTTGTTTTGTATAA
>KN494654.1:44847-62056 GCA_000787155.1 Scartelaos histophorus | reverse complement strand
CTTATTTTGCCTCTTTTTGTAAATAGCTGATTTTTTTTTTATAATTTTATTTTTTTTAATAAAAAAAAATAAAATAAATGAATACCTTGTCATCAATAACAGCAGAGAAAAAGGTGCTTGGGTCTTCAACAGGCTAACAAAATAAAATAATGTTAATAATGGATATTTAAATTGTACATTTGTTTTGTATTTGTTTCCAGTATTGATCAAAAGAGTATCTAGTTTCATAACTAGCTTTAGTATATGTATATAAATTGTTTCGACAACCTCAGTGTGTAGCACTTATGTACTTTACTTACATCTCCTACTTTGATTTGTTTGTGCACAGAGAGAAGTTCCTGTTTGATCTGTGGCCACAGTGTATCAGGAACATACATCCGCGAGCAGGCGGAGCACTTCTGACCTCCGTATTCAAAAGCTGAGCGGATTGTCCCCATCACTACACTATGAATATCTGCAGACTTATGGACAAAGTGAAAGTTCTTTCCGCCACACTCTAAAAATTTAGAAATACAAAATTACAGTTTATCACTCCGACAATAAAACATCTATTTACTTAAACTGTTAATTTATTATACAAACTACAAGACAATTATTTGACTGAAAATGATAAAGGTATTTCAATGCAAGTAACAGAAAACAAACCTCCTGCTATCCGAGGAAAGTTCTTGTATTTGTCCAAATTCTCACCAACCTGTTTCCAAAGACGTTTGAATGTCCTGCAAAAGGACACAGGTCCTTATAAGTAAAAATGATCTCTCAAAGCTTTGCCATTACTTAGTCACTGATGGCAGCTGTGGCTACAGAAATAGGTTACCCTGAGGTAGGAAGGAAGGCAGCCAATTTGTGCAATGGCTGTTCAGGGACCTACATATCACTAACTCACATGCCACATTCAGTGTCTTGCCCAAGGACACAACAATAGCACTGGTCCAAGTAAAATTTGAACGGCTCTAAACATTGAGCCCCTCCCGCCCCATCATGTGCCTCTAAAATAGACTGAATCTGTCATATGTGTAAAATCCCTCAGTCGTCCAGGTAGAATCCATGGCAAAAGGAAAATCAATTTGTCAACTGGACAAAAGTTTATTTGGTCGAATACATTTCACAGCTCATCCAAGCTGCTTCTTTCTCTATTCGACCAAGTGAACTTTTGTCCAGTTGACAAATTGATTTTCCTTTTGCCATGAATCTGTGATAGTTTTCAAATGTGTTCTTACGGTACGCTGCCTGTAAAATTGATGCCTGCGAGATGTTCTGACGCAGTAATGGAGTCTCCGAACACAGGGCCATCAGCGGGCAAGAACTGGATGATATTTGGGGGCATGCCGCATTCCCTCAGGATTTTGTAGACAGCATAGCTTGCAGACATGGCAGTGTCACTGGGCTTCCACAACACTACATTGCCCTGCATTAATAGCACAATATAAGAAGGTTGGTACTGAGGCTAAGGAAGATAATTTGTTCCATCAGATTTAGAATTTTAAATACTTTGAATTTTTTACTTTAAAACATGTTTGAATTATTTTTATTCAGAATTTTTGTTGCTGAAATTTGAAGCTCAAAGTGATCCGATCTAACTTAGTAACAAAAAGGAAACAGTGCAGTGAAGCAATCTGACTGGTCAGAATTAATGAAATTCTGAAGTGTAAACCCCGCCCACAGATGAGAACGGCCAATAGGAAACAGCCTCTGTCCTCCTCACTCACACAGGATCGATTGCCTCAGCCTTGGCATCTTGAATCTTTGCAGCAAAATTTTTCCACTGTGAATTTTCCACTCTGAATTTTGATTGCTGAATTTTAAAAATATGCATTCATCATTTAAAAAGGTGATTTTTTCATTTTGATATTGAAAAAGTATACTTAAAGTGTCATTTGTCAAGACAAATATTCAAAAAATTGTTTATCACTTTTAGCCTGTTAGTGATGAAAGATATTTTATTTTATGCTTGAGATTGGCACATACGAAAGTGGCCAGGGTCACACATTTATCACTGGAAAATTAACACATTAAGTAGGAGTGTCCAAACACAACCCTCAGATAATCAGTGGACAATATGGCATCAGCTTTCTTCAAGAACATGTTATTGTTTTGCTGCTTGTCTCCATGGAGATGACAAAGTTTAATGCCACATTGTGGAACTTCCAGGCAGAGCTATGACATTTCCATGGAAACAAGCTGGTGTCTGCCCCTCCATCAGAAAAGTTAGATAGGTAACCTCAATAACAAATATTTTGGTGTGAGACAGCTGATTTTGGAGTGAGAATGCTTTTACATAATATCTTCAATTAGAAAAACACATTTAAGTCCTATTTTTGACAGAACCAAAGGGGAGACATGCATGTCATTCAAGCAAATTAAAAAGGCAAATGGCACATATTTGCACATTGTAACTACCAATTTTCACACTATATTTTGATGCTTTGATACTTACCATCAGAGCTGGCGTGCCAGCGAGATTCCCACCAATAGCAGTAAAGTTAAAGGGGGCAACAGCAGCCACAAAGCCCTTAAAGAAATAAAGATGGGTTTTATATTGAGCTCTCCTTTCTGGCTATTATGAGCTAAATAAGATTTCCAGACACTTACCTCAAGTCCACGATAGAGCATTGTATTTGTGCTTCCTGGAGCATCGATAGGCTGCTGTGATTGTAACTCAATGGCATGTTTGGCATTAAATCTAAAAAAGTCTATCAGTTCAGCTGCAGCATCAATCTCAGCCTGAATGATTGTCTTACCCTGTAACAAATCCATCAGAAAATAAACTCTGCATAATATAATATAAACTAAATAAAAAACATAACACAATTCTATTATAAACATGATATTTTATACCTGCCCAATCATGGTCTTAGCAAGGACCTCTGCTCTCTTGGGCCCACTGATGACGTCTGCTGCCTTGAAGAGAATCTGTGCTCTGTCCTGAATGGGCTTTAAGTCCCATTCTCTCCTTGCAGCCACAGATGCCAGAATAGCTTTATTTATCAGCTCCTGCATTTAAGTATAGTTAAGAAATTTAAATGACACTTAAGAGATTATTGTAAGAAAATGGTATAGATCAAAAGTAACTCAGTAACCCACCTTGTCAGCATAACAAAACTTGGCAACTTTGTGTGAGTGATTGAAAGGCTAAGAAGACACACACAAAAAGAGACAGGACCATTAATTTAATATCATTTTACTTTTTACCGAGATAAACAATTGTCACTCTAAATGTTTCTACTCACTGATAACTGATATCTGATGTCTTTGGTCCAAACTTGTTCATCTCCAACAACACATGGGATCTCCTCTGTTTTCCCTTTCAAACTTTGTAAAGCCTAAGAAAATGACTTGTCAAAACACTTGTGTGTGAAGTGTATAAGAAGAATATTGTCTTTTTAAATGTTTCACCTGACCTGCAAGAGATCTTTTCTTTCTTGACTTCCATTGTTAAATCCTAAAATGGGCTCATTCTTGACCTCTACAGCAGAACAAGAGAAGGTTTTAAACCTGCAAAAGATCCAAAATGCATTAAAAAAAGCTGAAAAACTGGTTTGAACTAGTTGTCTTTTAATAAATAGACATGTGTACTCTGCCAACTATGGCATTTCATAATATTTGTTTGCAAAGCCGGCAGAATTACACGGTGACTGAGCTAATATGTAACTCTGTCTGATATTACACCAGTGTTTACCAACCAGAGGCACAAGGACCCCTGGGGCACTTGTCAGGCCTCCTGTCCTGTACCTGTGTGTGTCTGTGTATTATGCAGGTGTAATTGCTCTATGATGTGTGACTCTGCTGGTCTGTTGGTTGACTGATGTGCCTGTGTCGTGTACTGTAATTAGTGGAAATATTGCAAATAATTGCTGTTTGGATACTGTTATATCCCTTTTTGATTCCTTTTTATTTTAGGCTGACATTAACATCTGCCACAGGACTACATGAAAATTTAAAAATACAGTGTATTAAAACAAGAAAATATAATAGTTATAGTTGCATTTGTACTAGTACGGATTTATGTTTAAAGGAACACACGTAAAACTAATAGGAAGTACTCAAGAGTGTGAGACAACGCTTAGACGGAGTCTAGACAAAAAGGGTTGGGAACCGCTGTATTAGATCATTATAAAGCAGTGCAATAAGATCAAAGCCCTAACCACAACATATATTGGTATTATTTAAGTTTGAATGGTTACTGTTGCTAAATAACCATAAAACACAGCAACCCTTCCCATAACGTAGATATGCCATTTTTTTCTGGAAATTTTGGTTGACCAAACTAAACGTGAAGCTGAAGTGTCCTGCAGGAAGCATGAAAGTAACTATGGTCAGTATGAAGTTAACATCAGACCAAATGAGCACAAAGAGCAGCTATGCTCTAGGCATGAGCAGCCCATGTTATTACAGGTGCAGTTTCACATTTGGTGCCCTGCTGTTAATGCTCTCACGAGATCAGATTATTTTACATTTTACATGGAAAATAAAGAATGAAGTAACAAAACGAGCAAAGTAAATTTTCTAGCATTTCTAGCATAGCAAAGTTTCTAGCATAGGTGTGCGAGAAGGAAGCTAACCCGCATTTAACACAAAATAAATTATTAATTCCTTTATTGAGCACGTTGACTTCGGCGCGTTAAGACATAAATAAACACATAAATAAATAAGTATATGCTTACATTTGTATTGCCTAATGAACACGTACATCGTAGCTAATACCTTAAATTGTTTCATAAGTAATGGCTAAGGTGAAGGAGTCTCGTGTGTGCTCATGTGCAACAGCACCTACCCTCTCCAAGACTGGCACACTGCTCCTCTCAAGCGTAGCATATTCAAACGTTCAGGGACAAAAAATAAAAAAAAAATGTACTGTTGAATTGACCGACAACTTCAGTAATCGAAAGAAATGTCAGTATTAGATATGGTAAATAAAAAAGGTTGACCAAAGAGGAGGATTGTTTAGAAGGTTGTTCAGTGGTGACTACAAATTGGACTGTACCAACTGTAGAGAGGAACAAACGATAAGTGTGGCAGTTTTACTTTTTATTTTGTTAATTTTGCTTACATTGTCAACATGTATAATATATAATTCTACATTATGAATTGTGCATTGATTGTATTAGACAATGTTCAGATATATCTCTGTGTTAAACAAAACAAGTTAAAATCGTATTTCCCCATTAATGGAACATCTCAAAGGCGGGTCTTTCCTCCTCCAATCAGCGAGCAGAGATTTTCTTAGCAAATCATATGGACGGATATTTTTGGCAATGCCCCTTTATTCAGTCAGTGGGCAAGACACATGTTTGTGCTTGCTTTCACTTATACATTCACTTAGTCATTGTTTGCATTTAATTTGACTTCGATGCATGCAGTACCTACCTTTTATTAAACGTTTTAAGAGAATAACCAGGCCTACTTAGACAGATACATTGGAACAGTGAACCAATGAATGTACTTGTGCAGTTTCATAATTAAAAGCAAACGTATGTAGTTTGTTAGATAACGTGTTTCTGTAGCTAGCTGATCCATGATGTTAAGTTCATAATCATGGATCTAAAGTAAGATGTTCTAGGAAGATAGTCTTATTGTTCTATGCTCATAATGCAATGCATGGCAATATGGATGCGTAAGTTAGAAGCTGGAAGAATGTACTGTATTACTTGCATGAAAACAATTTATATACTGCAAATTTATCTACAGTATTTATCTACAAGTATTCTACATTCACAGTAGCAGGATATTCCAGCAGGCCTAAATTTCAATTGAAGTGTTCGAAAACAAACAAACAAACAAAAAATATATAGAGATTTACAATGCATTAAACTGATATGAGCTGAATGAACTTCTCACTCTGTACTCCTCATATTATGCTGCGCTGTACGGAGTCTGTACTCTTTTTTCCAATTGCAGATTCCGCGACACTGTTTTGAACCAAGCAGCTCTCCGTAGCAAAGAGGCGTAGACGAAATAGACTGTTGTGGTAGAAAATAGTCTTTGCATCACTCACGATAGCAGTATTTGTAGCGCATCTTTTAATATTCAGCTTTAGTAATAAAAGCCTTCTGAGATCAGTACTTAAATAGTACCTGTCGTTAAACTCGTACAAGCTGGTAAGTGTATATTTGCCTTATCCATTTATTCTTTCGGGCTGCTGTTGCTGTTGCTGTTACCCGTCCTGTCACTGAGGTATTAGCATTTAGCAGCAATGACTTTTCCATGCTTTACCTTCACAAATTGAGTTAACGTTGCATGTAAAAATAGTTTCTGAATTATTTAATTACACAATGCCAGTAAGGAATGTTTTTAATCCTCCTTTTGTATTGTTGATTGCTCGATCTAGGAGGGAGGCTCACAGAGACTCTTTTTTTTTTTAAATCCCTTGATACCACCTTTTAGTACCCTAGACTTAAGTTACCATTAATTTAAAAGTGTCTTTTATGTTACCGTTTTTTAACGGCTGTACTCGTTTCAATATAGCTACAGTACATTGGTGTCTAATGCATTAGGGATAAAGGAATCTCTGACGAAGAGCTGACAAGCTGCCTTAAACAAGTTCTTGCGTAATTACTTGCAGAAAATAATAATGTTTTTCATGAAATTATTTATGTTCAACTTTTTACTAGGCTGCTACTAATAGTACAACTAATACTAAACTGACTACTACTACTTCTACTAACAATAATAATAATGATGATGATGATTATAATGCTTCACATTTGTATTGGGCTTTACCAGCTCTACTGCTACTCTGTAAACACTTAAGGTGCCACAGGTGCCCTAGGGTAGAGGCTGCCAATCTGTGCCATCAGATCCATTGATCGCCCTTCAGATGGTGGATGAGTGCCCTAAAGCTTGAGCTATAATAATTACAAGCAAGTCATCACTATCATAAAGCACAATTAATGCTTCTTTCTTTTGGCAGTGTATATGGGCGAGGAACATCTGTACAAGCACCATGACATCTAGAGGAGGTGGAACAACGCTGACACGTCGTAACTATAGATTAGCTTCAGACACAGACAAACCAAAAGCCACAGGTTGTCTTTTAAAAAGTTTTCATTCTTTTTATATTCTTAAAGGTACAGTATGCAACTTTCTGGCAGTGGCATGTCACCTGCACGATTCCATGGAAAGAAAAAGTTAAAACCATACTTTGGAATATCTCCATTGGAAATATATAATTCTTATACCCCATTCTGTGATTATTGCAAAACAAAAAAAATTCCATGGAAATGAGCAGGATGACCTCTTCGAGGCCAAAAAAGAGTCAAGTTTGTGGGGATTTATGATGGAGTGGAGATGTTTCACCGCAACAAAAACAACCAAAATGAAAAAAAAACAAAAAACAAAAAAACACGACAACGTGCTTTGATTTTAGGCTTTTTTGGGGCTAAAAAGTTACATACTGTGGCTTTAAATAGCTTTCCAATAAAAATAAAAAATAAAACATTATTTATATATATAAGGACAAGGAGTTCTGTAAACCATTATATTTTAATGTGCTAATTTTATGATTACGGTGCCTACCATCTTTTGTTATTTGAAATGTAATAACATATAATTTTGCTTTTCAGGCATTGTAAGTGAGAAGCTCCTGAGTGATTACCTTCATCATGTATTTCCTTCCACTATGGGGCCGACTGTGGCTTCTCTCAGGTATGGGTTATCTGCAGTATTTTTGATGATTCTTTAAATAATGTCTTACACTTTTTATTGCAACATTTATAAAATACGTTTCACATCAGTGCAAACATTGGTTACCAATTGGCAAGTCTCTCATTTTTAGGCAATCAGTTTAGATTGCAGCCTGAAGAATAACTTGCAGAATATACAAGTGTTTATATGTATTATTCATTTTGTGTGTGTGTGTGTGTGTGTGTGTGTGTGTGCGTGTGCATGTGCGTGTGCGTGTGTGTGTTTACGTCATGATGACCCAGACTAGTGTTTCTCTGACCTCAAGCCACTGTCCTATTTTCTTAAGCCAAGCAGATTCATATTACCCCCTGGAGTCTATACATAGTCCCCTGCATACAAACACACGTCTAGCCCTTTCACCACTATCCTAAGGGTAGACCTGCTGTATGTATTTCCCCTTTCCCATAAACATTAACAGCGTCCTAATCCTAAATTCTATGAGGATAAAAAATTAATGGTCTTTGCAAGTTGATGTGTCATCACTTCTGTCGTTTTATTTGTGCCCATAACCATGCCAATCTGATTCTGGATCTTTTAACTCAAACTGTTTTAAGTCAAAAGTAACTAAAATGTATTATGTCTTTCTCTGTCAATGCTCAGGAAACCCCTTGGATTTCAGGATCTTGGCCCTCATCTAGAAAAATTGCTCTGTGAGGGAGAATCAACAGATGACAGTAAAGGTACACATGAGCTCTTAGACATTTATGTTATGAACTTATTATATTTCCATGTTATATGTGTGTGCTTCTGTTCTTGCATTAGATCAGACTATTGAAGGACGCTTGGGTCCCCAGCCTGTTGTCCTAGATCACACCAGTGGGTTTGAGGGCCTATTGTTTGTTGATGATGACCTTCTAGGTGTAAGTATTGTAGTTATTCAGTTTAAAATTAAAATAATTTATTTTGTTAATCAAATTATGTCTTTCAATTCATAGGTCATTGGCCATAGCAATTTCAGCTCCATTCGAGCAACAACATGTGTTTACAAAGGTAAGTAAATGTTTATGGTGGCTCATAAAGCTCATAACTTTACTTACCTTAGTTAGTCAATTTGCCCTAGTTATTTAATATGTAATTTAGTAATTTTCTTCGTGTACTTTACAGGGAAATGGGCATATGAAGTGCTAATCTCCTCCCAGGGTCTCATGCAGATTGGATGGTGTACACTCAACTGTCGCTTTAACCAAGAGGTAAACGCAGGATTATATTTAGCAATGTAGACATTTTATAAAATCACCTTTTTTTTATTTTTAATTGTTTAATTGTAGGAGGGAGTCGGTGATACTCCTGACTCTTATGCATATGATGGAAACAGAGTGCGCAAATGGAATGTTACAACCACAAACTATGGAAAGGTAAAAAAAAGATGTGTGTGATAAAGTGTGGAGTACTTACAAAATGACCTGTTGGATTCATTAATTGTTCATTATCTGTTATTTATTTGCTCTTTTCACAGTCATGGGCAGCTGGAGACATTGTCAGCTGTTTGATAGATTTGGATAAAGGAACCATTACATTTTGCTTGTAAGAATTAATGCATTTTTTCTTACTCAGGACATCACTAAACTATTTTTTTACTCAGGAATGGACAATCTTTGGGAACTGCTTTCACTGATATTAAAATGGGCCCAGGAATAGCATACTTTCCCGCTATTAGTCTCTCCTTTAAAGAGTCAGTGGCTTTCAACTTTGGTAGCAGACCGCTCAGATATCCTTTATACTGTATAATCTAATGTAATCTTACCCCATTTTATTTTGAAGTTATTATAGTCCTATTAATATTATTGATTAGTTTGAAATCTGTCTTTAAAAGTCTTTTGGAAGTATTAATTGGACATTTTACCTTAACTAATTTTTGATTCACATACCCTGTGGATGGATACATGCCACTTCAAAATCCACCTACAGCAGATCTGTTGAAAACACAAAAACTCTTGGGCTACATCAAAAATGTTTTATCTACAGCTCTGGATTTACAGGTAACAACTTGTCTAAATGCAAATTGTACTGTTGAATTCTACTTTTAACTGGCTTTCTTCATTTTGCACCCCCTCTTATGAATCGTAACTGCAGTTTCATTATGCTCTGCTTGTTGCATTTGCTTGTTAACAAGTCACCATTGCAAGTTTAATGCCACCAATATTTTACTTTTAAAAAAAATTACTTGTGTAGGAAGAGCGATTGGTAGAGAAAGACATTTCAGTGTGGAGGCTTAATGGAGATCCTACAGTCCTGATAACTCTGGTTCACATTTTCAACCACTTTGCTCCATTAATGGTAAAAAGCACATAATTGACTCACACACTTCTAAATGTGGTTACATTTATTAACAACCTTGTTTGCCATCGCAGTGTAAAGTTTACTTGGTAGAAGATGTGTTGATGAACTTTCTGTTGGGTATCCTGGAGGGTGGAGGTTCAGTTGATGAGCATCCACTCATTCAACAACTGCTTGACCTCTTTTGGCTACTTATGGAGGTAACACTGACTTGAGTTTTATAGTCAGCTGTTTATTGATCCATATATAAGCATTAACATTTATGGGTTGAATTAATAGGACTATGAAGTCAATGAGTGTTTAAAGCAGCTGATGATGTCATTACTGCGGGCCTATCGTTTTTCTCCCATAATACCTGATCTTGGCTTCCAGGTAAGTCACCACATGTTGCTTCACAATTAAAATTAATCAGCTGTACTAACAATAACGACTGCTTGCCTTACTTTGTTTCAGATTCATTACTTGCGTCTGACTACTGCCATACTGCGCCATGAGAAATCAAGAAAATACCTGCTGAGCAATGTGTTATATCCTTTCTAGTAGTAGTAGTTCTCAAGAATTGATGAATTAAAGTGTTGGCCTGAAGACAGTTATGGCCTTGACAGATATTTACGTTTGATGTGATGCGTTCAGTTGTGTTTTTCTACATCAAGACTCCTCTGAGAGTGAAGGAAGCTGGTCTAGAAGAGCTCATACCAACAACCTGGTGGCCAACTCACTTTGACAAAGAGGTAACACTGTCAACAGCCCCTTACTGTTTAATTATAGTTTGAGCAGGACTTTTCCATAATAAGCATGAGTATTTACATGCAGGGAAAAGATGAGCGAGAACCCAAAGATGAAAGTGCAGATGAGCGCCTGAGACGTCGAGCATATGAGAGAGGCTGCCAGAGGCTCAAAAAGAGGATCGAAGGTAAGTTATTATCCACATTACAATTATATATGGTCTTTACACTTTTAACCTCTATTTAATCTAAACTCAACATTTCTCTTTTATAGTGGTTGAAGAGTTACAAGTGCAGATATTGAAGCTGCTTTTAAATAACAAAGATAAAACTACAGTAAGTTCTAGTGACAGAGACATACCATTGGTTGTCCCGTTAAGTCATTTAGATTTAGTTTTATAGTTTGTATTATTTAATAAGCTATGAAATATTAACAGTGAGATGTTAAAACAATAGCTAACCCAGAGTATAAATTTAACATGTATAGTTTATTCAATTCTTGTTTGTAACTGGACAGTTTACAATAAATATTTGCCCTTAAGCTTCTTGATAAACTCGATATGGAAGTGAAAACTTAGATGAATAAAAAAGCAATTTTTACTAATGTCAGGTCTGGATTGCACATGCAGTCAAAATATATGTTGTTTCACTAATGCCTGCATGTTATTACTTTTTTTTAAACTCAGGGGGAAGCATCACGATATATCTTTCTAAACAAGTTCAGGAAATTCCTTCAGGAAAATGCCAGCAACAGAGGGGTAAAATGACAAAATAAATAGAAAACACGTACTTACTATATAGACAAAGGTTGATTGCCATACCATGTGTCTTATGTTTGACATGGTTTTTCTCTTTGTAGCATCCAACTGCTTTGTGTCCACCTGAGTACATGGTTTGTTTCCTCCATCGGCTTATTACAGCAGTACGAACCTGCTGGGATGACGGCAAAAGAAAAACTCCAGGCACCATTAACAGTGAAGGTGAGTTTCCACTGACTAGGACTGCAACAGTCATATTTGAGTTGTTTTTTTGTGGTTTTAAAAAATATACACAACATATTCTACCTCTGCTGTTCTCTGACATGTTTGCTGTTTGTTCCCAGAGGCCTATGTCCCTCCTCAGCTCTTCTACAATGGGAAGGTGGACTACTTTGACTTGCAGAGACTTGGGGGACTCCTCTCGCACTTGAAGAAGACACTTAAAGGTTTGTTGATTCAGCAATTTCCCAACAATTACAAATAAAGAATTTATAAAGTATTTATTTGTTTAAAAAATAAGTACCAAGCTTACTGAAATTAGAATGTATTGGCCATCAGGCCATGTCACAGGTCAGGGTTCAATCAAAATTGCTTAACATGTCCAGGTTTATCCTAAAATCCTGAGCTGAAACTAGCTCCATGTCCAGCTTAAACCTCAAGTTGTTCCATGACAGAAATGAGTATGACCAAAGCTAATTCACGCCTGAAGTTTAAGCTGCACTTTGTGTGTACTCCAGGTGACTCTGAGAAGGCCAGATCAATGGAGCAATGACATCATGGAAAATGAGGTTGTTGAACTGTGACTTTTCTTAATGATCTTATTAAACAAGTGCACAGGGACAAGTTGGATATAGGACACTGAACTTTTTTGGTCATTCAGATCTGAGGAGTGAGAGGAAAGACTCCCCCTTCCACTCCAGTTCACTACCCCTTCTCTCCCTGTCAGTACGTGGGTTGAGAGGAGGCTGGGCTATGTACTGTGGAGCCTGCCTTATGAGGGCCAGGGAATGAAGGTTCCCCATCCCTTCCTGATTCACAGCAGTACATGCTTAGCTTAAGTTCTGCTGTATGTAAAAGTGAACAGACAGAACTGACTGTCATCCTCCAAAGAGTCCAAACCAGCGTCTGTCTGTGTAAGAGCTGCACTGCCCCTCACAACAGCCACATGTTCAAGATCATGAATGAAATGATGGCTCTAGGCTTTATATGCTTTGTGCCTTTTTGATGAGTGCAGCGTCCACACACACGTGTGTCTTGTGAGTTGGAGCATATGGACTGTAAAAGTCTAAAGCGAAATGTATCTATAAAAGTCACTTTTTAAACTGTATCAGACAGAACCAAGTGTTCTCACACAGGTGTGTGACTGCACAAGTGCACCTGCTGAAACTTTGGACAAACGTCTTCTTTAGATGTTCTTGAAGACAAAGCTAAAATAATCTTGACAGTTAACATGGTCCGGACCAATTTCTGAGTGCCTATTACTGCGGCAACTCCTCGTCACCTCTGGTTAGTCACTTTGGTGGAAGAGAACTGGGGATTTAACAAGTCTGGATTGTTCAAATAAGTCAGACCTTTGCTTTTACTCACTTCAGTTTGCTGCTCACAGTCAGAATGCATGTTTTTCAAAACAGTGAAATAACAATACCTGTAAGTGAATAAATGCAAGTTATATAATACACCTTTTTCTTTTTATTGAAGAAAAAAGTTAAATAATGAGATGAATTGGTATTCATAATGAGTATAATAATAACCCAGGCCCAGTATGTTTATTTGCATCGGATTTGCTGTACTTGCTGTTCTTTGAATCCACTAGAGGGAGGTATTGCTTCACTTTTACAGGCATTTAGAATATGAACTTTACTTTGGACACTGAAGTGCTGTGTTTGTTGTAGTTCATAATGAACAGAATTTTAATAGATTTTCCCTATAATGTGATTATCCGTGGTATATTATGTTTTGGATGTGTAATAGTTCTTAAAGGTGTCCTTAAAGTGTGTATGCACTGCAGGTGAATCATATTGGCACTCTGCGTCATTGTATTTTTAAGAACAGGTGGTATGCCAGTATTTAGTCTAAACATGGTCACTGATGAGTCGTGCTGTTGTCAAATTCAACAACCAAAGCAATATGTTGTCAGCAGATGCAGCAGACAGGTGTGTAATGTAGACTGATAATGCCTTTAGAAATTCACTGTGCAGGCAATATGTTCTTCATTCAGTGCCAAAGAAGACTGAGCGACTCTGCTGCAATCAATTATGTGACACAATGGGTAATTTGTTTGGATCTTTAGTGCTAAAACAGGTCCAGAGCTTTATTTAGAAAAGCTCTGTAGGTGGTTAGTGACCGGCGTGTAACATAACCTTTCAAAGTCACTCAGTACTGCAGTACAAGGACTCAAGGGACAATTTTCATACAGATATTTTTATTTAACTAACTGGATCGATGAATATTTGGTGTGAAATGAAGAATACTGATCAATGTTCATTAAAAATATATATATTCTTATTTAGGCCTGTCATGATAAATATGATATCAACGATCATATATGAAAGTTAGAATATATTTTAGCATTGAATATTTATCACCTAATATTTGTCACCTTTTCATTACTGATGTAGTCTTCTGCTAAACCCAAACATTTATAGTATTATTTTACATCTTCAACTGAATCTTTAAACCTTTTCTGAACATGTTGATTTTACAGGTGCATGCTAGCTGTATGCTATGCTAGCTAGTCTTTATGTGCCTCATCCTGCCTGTGTATACATTCACGACTTGATTAATATAACCTCTCACGTAGCCCCATAAATCCTGTGTCATCTGTTGTTAACTGGGTGTGACCTCATTTATTGATTAGCGTATCAATTTGATTGAATGCTGGGCAGAGCGTTTCCATCTGCATATAGAGATGAAATCAGAAACAAGAGGAGGAAACTTGATGCATCCTGATTGTAAGTGGCAAACACTCCTAAGGTGTTCATTACACAGGTGTTTATGTTTGCAGACTTTCTGGATGTTTATAGTGTTTCCTATTCATACAGGACATAAAAGCATAATATCTTATGCTTGAACTGGTCCCTGTAACAGCCTCTGTTTTGATACTAAAAAGAGCAGAACCTTTGCCATGGCACATAGTAACAGTAAAACAATCACATTTACTGTGCCAAATTCAGATGTCTTTATCCACAAATGCTTTGGATCACTTTTCCCGTCACTTGTATTATTACATTATTATCCCAAATAACCAAATTAGTTCAAATTTTGCAATTAAAAGTTTTTATTTTCTTCATGTGCATAGCTGATGTAAATCTTTGAATGGCAATGTGGAAGGATTTGGAGCATTACAATACTGTATTTTTACATTTATATTGAAACATTTTATTATAAAATAAATGATGCAATTTTTTTCATACAAGTACCTAATATTGCATAATACAAAAGGTAAAACGTACAACCTGCATTTCTTATGATGTTTCATTAGACGACTTGGCCAGTAAAGCTAATGTCATCATCGACCCTGCAGAGATTCAGGCTACTTCTATGGATGATCTCGATGAGGATGAGGAAAATGGAGCTGCTCAGGTTCAGGCTCAGTTTTTAATTCTATAAAATTACATAATTTCACAATTCAATAGGATATCAGTTAACATGAGGTTTCTTTCTCACCTTACATCAGAGACCCTTTGGTGCTGCAGCAATGGGTGGAGCTCTGGCACGTCCTAGCTGGTTAAGTTCTCCAACACTGGGGCGAGCAAACAGGTTTCTCAGCACAGCTGCTGTTAGTCTCATGACCCCAAGACGACCTTTTACACAACCTGAAAAAGTTAAGGTTCGAACTCTTGCTGTGGAACAGAGAACTGAAGAGGATAGTAAGTATTGGCTCACTAAAAATTATGATGATATGATATGACCTAATTGGGGAAAAATTAAACTATTGACATGTACTCAAAACATGCCAAAAGTTATTCTTTTTTTTTTTTTCTAATCTTCTAATATTTTGCCTATTTTGCTTCTCCTGTTTTGTTCCTTGTGGTAACAATTTAGATTTTTTCCCCCATTAATGCATCAAATGTGCAGGGGCTAGTGAATCTGGACAATTGCATTATTTAAATTCATTACCCTTTTTATGGCTTTGTTATAGAATGCCAGGGTTTACTTTATAAGATGTCTTAGAATTTACAGACTAAACAAAATACACTGTGAACTATTATTCTGCTCCTTTTAACTTTCCAGTCGAGGGAAGCCATGGTAACGATGGCCTGTTGCTGGGGCGACCGATGGAAGAACCCGAGCAGCCAATCGCAGACAAATCCCTGCTGGAAATTGTTGATGGGATTGTGATGATGTACAACCTCAGTGTTCATCAGCAACTTGGAAAGGTGGGCTTAGCTTTATGCAGAAGGGTTTTTTGAAAAGATATGGGTTTAGATACCATGTGTACTCAATCTAGGGAACTCCCTACGAGACCCAATCCACAAATTGCTCCATTTGTATGCATGAGGTATATTCTGACCTTCACAGAGGGCTCTGTCAGCTAAAGCCACTATAAATAATAAAATCTGATTCGTCAAATGCTACCTATGCTGTTTTATAAACCTTTATAGTTTAAATATAGTTCTCCTTTTCAGAGACACACTCATCTTGCTGTCATATCAAGTAACTAACTAGTAACTATTAGTTACTAGCATTTGAACTAGAGGGCTATTCTATGTTTCTGTACCAATTTTGTTCTCACACCAAAACTGCTTTTTCTTTCTCATTTTGATATAATCCCCTACAGTGTTGAAACAAAGATTGGCCTTTAAGTCAACAAAGCCCTCTGACCTATCAGATATTGTGTTGTCCCATTTAAGTTAAAAATACAGTATGACCACCATGTATGCTCTCATTTTAACAGCCTTTCTAGCTGTCAGTTGTGCAACAGCGCCTCAACTGACAATATTGCCTTTTGGAGTGTTTTTATCATTATTATTCAATGAATAAAAGGGGCACCATAACTTCAGAAATTCAACAATAGACCTACTATCTCTATCTGTCTCGTGTCACTCTGCAGGTGGAATTCTTGATACAGGAACCCAATCATTTAACTCTAAAATTCACTTAAAGATGAGAATTTTTTGTGGTTTATTGGTAAAAATCAAGCCAAAATAGTGAGAATTTAAAATCAAAGGAAAAAATATTATATCTCCAGAATTTACCAGATTGTGTTATTATGTTACTGTATTGGAACTGAACATCGTAAATTGTGCATAATCCTTTTATGCTTGTTATTAACAGACAAGTGTCCAAAGAGTCCAAAACAATATATTAAAGTAAACCAGAGAGCTGTGGGACAACCCCATTAGTAGCTGGGTCACTACTGATATAAAAAAGCGGACTAAGTGATTGTGACGTCACCCATAGTGTTCAGCTCCACTCAAATGAAGCTCACGATGCTAATGGTTACTGGAACAAATTTGGAGCCAGGCTCTATGTTATGAATAGGAACTTTTTGAACTGACAAAATAGCTGAAAAAACCCCCAAAACAAGGATCATGTAGAGCGGATTAATACAAACATTTTAAGAGCAAAATGACAAGGCTCACAGCAGCAGTTAGAGAGGGGCCACAGTATTGCAGTGTAAGAGTCATGCCAACTTCAGACACTATAGTCACAGTATATCTGGGTGTGTGAATTTGTGTGTGTCATTACTGCATATATTCCTTAACAATTATAAGTGTCCAGGTGTCTGACCACTGTGTTTGTTACATGAAACTGAAGGCAGTA
>KN494654.1:34586-44837 GCA_000787155.1 Scartelaos histophorus | reverse complement strand
AGAATATCAATATGAACTCTTCAAATACAGCAGAAGGATAACAGATTTTTTTCTCTTTCTCAGATGGTGGTGGTCTCAGATGATGTTCATGAGTATGCTGTAGCCCTGAAGGACACAGATGAGAAAATAGCACGGTGTCCTGTGAGAGTAAGTTAATAATAGCAATTGCTCTTGTCTAAAATAATTTGGAATTTTTTTTAAATATCATCCTCCTCATCACTGGTCTTAACTGTGCTGGAATTTCTACTTTTTATTGCTTTCTAAATGGTAAATGCAGGCAATTGCTTTCTCAACAGTTGTATGCAGAAAAAGACAAGACAATACTTTTGACTAATGAATTTATCTTTTGCTGTTTTCTGTTGGTGAAAAAACATAATATTTCATGGCAAGTCTCACCCAGGGTATTAATGGAGATGCTGTTTTTATCACCACTTTGTGCTAGAAAAATGACATAACATTTTGTGACAAAGTTTACTGTAGGGTTTGCAAGAGCTGAATATAATCATTTGTTTTCTTGGTGCTGTCTTGAAGGTAATTGGTCGTGCACCAGTAACCGCAACATTGTCAGCTGTATTGTGATGTTGTCTCATTACTGTAGCACCTTGGGGTGTCACTAGTAAACTTAACAGTAGAATAACAATCTGGTGCAAACAAATATACAAATGTGAAAGGACCATTGCCTCACCAGTACCTGGCGTGAACAAAAAAAGATTTAAAACTGTAAATTATAATTGTTACAAATTAACAAGATACATGTAAGAAAGCAAATTTTTTTTATATAAAATTGTACATTGTGTGGCTCTTAGAGACCAGATATTTTAGAGGAGCTCCAGAAAAGTCAGAAGGTTTTTGCAGAAAAGCTGAACCACCTCAGTAGAAGACTGGCCTGGATTAATGCCACCGTCTACTCAAAGGTGATCTAAATATGTTCATGTACATTCATTGTCTGAATTGTAAGTGACCACATATTATATATTATTTATCCCTGTCATGTTTGGAATTCCTCAGGAGAAGATGTTGGACATATACTGGCTACTGTGTGTTTGCATCCGGACCATTGAACACGCTGACAACACTGGGTCTTTGTTTGCCTTTGCACCAGAGTTCTACCTCAATGTAGCCATGAATGCATACAGTGCTCTGAAGAACTACTTCAGCCCAGCCAACAGCATGGATGAACTACCAGGTAACACCTTTGTAGCTTTTTGAAGATAAAACAAGTGTAGCTATTCAATTATCCCATTTATATAAAACTATTATTAGCTCAGAAAATGGCTTCCTGTTTATTTTAATTTGTCAATAATGCATTAAAAATAATACAATCATAAGATAAAAGGCTTAATAATAATGTCTATTATATACTTGAAACCATTTGTGCCCATACCACGCTGACATGCCGATGTCAGGTTTTAATTGCCTTGCCAAGTATCTTTTCTGCACATGTAAGCAAAACCTGTATCATTGTCACCTAATTCTACTTTTATTTCCTCCAGGCTACGAGGAAACCCTGACTCAACTTGCTGCTATCCTTGCTAAGCACTTTGCAGATCCACGTATAGTTGGAACAGGTAATACTCACTTTCATGTTTGTCTTCTGATTGTCAATAGACTGTGGGTGGTCTAAATTGTAACGTCAGAGATTCCCTTTTCTTAATTGATGTCATCTGGTGCCTTTTTTTCTTTCACTTTGGTTGCTTTGATGGTAAATTTTCATCTAAATTCACAAATACACTACTTAAAGGTTGTATGCAGGATTTTTTTGTCTCAAATTGTCAATGATTTCATTATAGGCAAGTAGCAACCTTGTAATTATGATGACCAAAACAAAAATAATGAAAATCTATCAACTCTGGATGTGGTGGGGCCAGATAAACGTCAACCAAGAGATAAAGAGGCTACCTTGTTATCTATTGGCTGTTGGGTTGTCAATCAAACTTCCGACGCTTCTAGTGAAACCGACTCTCCAGCGCGCTGGGATTACGTCTTTTACGTACGGCTCTTGCGCATTCGATACAAGACACTGTTTACTAAAGTAATGCAGTTCTTAGTGGCTTTTTTGAGCTGTAACTTCCTCGCAGTTAGCACAAAGTTTGTTGCAATGACAGACAAGAATCCACTACCAGTTAGCCGCGAAAGAAAGTCTGTTTTTGAGGTCACTAAAAGAAGCGAAGGGGAAAAGGAGCAAAGCCAAACAAAGGTGATTCTAGGAGATTTGTTCCAGCGATGGCATCACTGATGTAGACGAGGGTCTAAAAACTGACACCTTGGTCACTAAATTACTTCTGGACAGGAAACTTCTGCTTATCATTGGGAAATGTACTATATTTCCAAGAGCTTGACAGACGTTTTTCAGGAATGCGATATTCTGTATCTGAAAACATGATTTTCAGTGCAAAGAAAAAGTCTGTTTGCTGCTGCTTGTTGTATTAGTAGCAAGTTTTATTTACAAGTCCTGTGCAGCGATGAGGACCAAACTTATTTTCTTAGATAAACTACTTCATTAAAAACATAAATGTAAATAAAAGTAAAGTAAGCCAAGATTTTGCACAGCATACATTACTCTCACACTCACGACTTCATTATAACTCTGAATGTTGTTGCAGTTATGACAATAGTAAAAGAGAATAGTAGCAGCACCAACAGTGCTGCGGCTTTTGGCGTAAAGATGAGGCTGAAGCTGTCGGGGAGGGGGGCTGGATTCACACATGCGCAGCATTTGAAAAAGGACAAACAGTCGTACTCCTCCTTCCTTGGAAAATCCTCTACACCACCTTTAAGATATATAAAACTTCTTCAAGATAATACATTTGTTGTTTAGCATTATTTGTATAGTTATTTGTTCTGCACTGTGCCTTTAATGTGATGCTTTACTTGTTTCAATATTAATGAAGCAAATTTTATATTAAAATGTGCTTTTCTTATGTTGCTTTACCGTACAAGGATTTCTTTGTCTCAGGTGTGATGTGCCTTTGTTGTGTTAATAAACTGATGAAGATGTGAGGCACTTATTAGCACCTTCACCAAGTGCTAATGTGTACCCATTTAAAAATATCTTCAATATTCTCCTTGTAGACATTAAAGATTCTCTGATGCAAGCCCTGGCCAGCTATGTCTGTTACCCACAGTCCCTCAGGGCAGTGGAGAGGATTCCAGAGGAGCAGTGAGTGCAATATGTTGTCACAGCTTAAGTTACATGTTTTTCTGTGTAGACCGGTCAAAGAAAACTAAAATAGAAATGATCTATCTTACCACATATTTGATCTAATTTTGGATCTGATTTTAATGCTGTCACTGTAAAACTTGTTTTCATGTTAAAATAGAATGTTTGCTGAAGGAGCTGGGCTATGTATGAACTGCTGTGACCCTTCACTATTTTTGAACATTGTAGGCGAGTTGCCATGATGAGGAACTTGTTGGCTCCCTACGAACAAAGGCCATGGGCTCAGACCAACTGGATACTGGTCAGACTCTGGAGGGTAAGGTCTAATAAAATAAATTAGAATAAATACATCAAACAATTTAGTTAACTAACTGACTAAATGCTTTGACACAGGGTCAGCTGCTGTAGGATAGCATTGATGACAAGTAAAATATTGCTGCGTTATTCATTTAGCATATTGTTTTTCAGGGGTGTGGTTTTGGCTACAGGTATACTCGACTGCCTCACCTCCTCAAAACCAAACCTGAAGATGCCAATCTTCCCAGTCTGCAGAGTAGGTGCTCCCATATTTTTCAAACCCTGTGCTTGTACATTTTGTATGTAATCTGTTCTGTATTCTGTGTGAACCTCAGACCATTTTTGATATTGTTTTTCACCACTATGTGTTTGGACAGCAGTGCATTGTGAAACTGTGAGACAGTACAGTTACTGTTACAGTAATATTCTAAAAATAAGAAAATCTTATCTTATTTCACATAGTAGATGAGAAAACATACTGTTTATTGCACCCAATTCAACTAAAACAATGATACTGATCTTTATGGTCTTCCTACTAAGTTTAAATATATTGTCTGGTAAAATTAAGTGTTAAGATGCTTTTAAGATGGTTCACCCATCTTGCCTGTGAATGTGGTGTGTGAGTGATGGAGGTAGGAGGGGGAGATGGTGCAGATTAACAGCCTTGCTTTTATTTTGGATGTCATGGCCTAAAACTGTAGTGCTCCTCTTTAGTTTTTTGCTTGTTGCGCTGTGACTCCCCTTTCCTATTTTATTCTGTCCTGCATGAAACAACTTAATTTGTGTGCCTTTTTATTTGCATGCTTTTCAGGGGATCTATCAATTGCTAGTTTTCAAAGTAAGTTTCATTTACCCCTCATAGTTCCTCTATCTTTAGTAGATGAAGGTAGAACAAGGTGATGAACCTTATTAAACTTAGTAAGTAGTTTTTAGGATTAAAGATATTGTCAGCAATATACTCTAGATGGGAATAGAGTGCATTCTCAGTGCTCATGCATTATTTACATGTTTAGAGCATGTTTTGATGTTGAATCTGACACTGTCCTTATTTGCCTCTGTATATGCTTATTGTTAAATTAAGCCATAATAATGATTTATGAGCAGCATGCTATGCCATCAATATGGCCTCTTGGATCTAGCCGTTTTAGCATAAAGGGCTGTTTCACAAATCTGCCTATGCTGTTAATTGGTATAATTTGCACTCTTGCTGACTTTGTCTTGACCTCGGTGATTGCATTTTTTGGGATAATGAACCCTCAGTAGTAGTTTCAGTACTCCCAGGCAGATGAAGTGGCGTTATCCTTCTGGGAACCCAGAGGAGACATAGGGCAGAGAGGAGAAGGGAGGAGGACGAGCGGGAGCAAGATTATTAGACTTAATGAATTCTTAGCTCCACTGTGTTCCTATCACTTCCCCCAGAGGAGTGCAAAGCATTATATAGCTGCACCTAGTCTTTATCGGTCTCATTTCACTTTTTACTCTCATTTGTCATGTTTGTGCACATTATATTTTCCCAGTGTAGGCAGTTTCTTTCCCTTTCCCTGTTATCTGCAGCAGTATTTTGCCTTCCTGGTGCTTCTCCTTCTCCAAATCTTACAATCTGAATGATTGTGTTTAGTCTCTTGTGTCACCACCAAAACAGGAGCTGTATACTTTCTAACAAACAAACGATAAATAGTTAATAATGTTTAAAATATATATATTTGATAAAAGCATATTCCTTCAGAAATTAAGAGTACACATTTCACGTTTCACATTCCTTTTCTACAAAAGAATGTATGTGGTTCAGTGTACTCAAAGTATAATGACAATTTCATCAATGACACAAGTTCAACACAAGTTCAGGTAACAATCTGATAGGTGTATGGATGATCGGAACTGTTTATTTTGAATGCATTTGTGAAAAATATCTAAAGAGTGCTTTTCTCTGATATCCCTAATTAGAGCCGTGCCCATCGCTGTTGCTGCAGAGACACATGGCCGAACTACTGAGCCTGGATAAGGACATGGCTGCCTCCTTCCTCAACAGTGTCCTGAACCAACTCAACTGGGCCTTCTCAGAGTTCATAGGCATGATCCAAGAGGTATGCACAAAACTTATACTTACTTGTGCGAATATGAGTATTGTTTGAAAACAGTTTTTGACAAAGCTCTTTCCCCCTTGAAGTTAATGCTGTTAATTCCCCATAAATTAATAAATTAGTAAATTCAGCCCACCTCCCCAGAAACTCTATTGTAGAAGCTGCTTCAGCTATTTGCCTGAAAAAGCTGTACTAGTGACCTGTGCTTAATACTTGTAATGTGCCAAGAGGTTTGTGAGAGTTAAGGACTAGTTAGATTTAAATACTAATTCTAGGTAATTTTTCACTGTGTGAAAATCAAATACTCCAGCTTTATTATTTGAGTACATTTTTTAAAATCAAATAATCTCGCAGTGTCATGGAATAAAAATCTTTTTTTTTCATTATGCATGCCTGATGTAGAAGCTATCTGCTGGTTAAATAAGGTGCATAATTTAATATCACGCTTATTAGATATGCTGAGACCCATGATGCAAATACAAGATAGATTGGAAACTAATTCATCCACTTGCTGAAGTGTTGAACCAGAAATCATCGACTGCTTTACCAATTTGTCTGATAAACCCCTACCAGGGCTTACTTTACAACAACATAATCTGTTTTCTTTTCATGTGACCTAATCTTTGACTAAGTGAAAAATTAGAATGTATTAGGATGTCCTACGTACTGATACGAGGGACCACATTTTATCAACTACACTGATGAGTTTCAGAGCTCGACATTTTTTCAGGGATTATCCCGATGGCAACATTCAGACAAACATCTTTTAATAAAAAAGTGCAAGAATATTATCTTATACCCTACACCTCAGACCAGGACTCCTTTTTTTCCTCCTCCTTTTTTTTTTTTTTTTTTTTTTTTTTTTTTGAAAATTACAGTTTTTATTCCTATTCCTAATCTACTATTGTATTGATTTCTGTACTGTATTATTGTTACCAGTGCTAGGGACAAACAAGATGTGATGTAATTTTAAAGTGATAAATGTAAGTAAGTACAATAACACAATGTAATAATTAATGTAATTATGTAATGTAATGTAATTAACATAATTAATAAATCGGAGCTCTCAGTATAATTAAACAATGTTCTAAGTGAAAAAATATAATATTAAAGAAAATACAAATGCCCAAAGGCCGAGACGAAATGGTAGTCACAAAATTGAACGGTAACAACAACCTCTACTGTCTCACATATGAAATACACACAGTAACAGAAGAGAACGAGAGACACGTCTAATACGGTGCGTGGCAAACTGATACTGAGAGACCAGCCGCCCGGAGGAGCTGGCGCACAGGACTTTTATTGTTTGAGGCGTTAGATGGTTAGGCAGGGGATTGGAATCAATCAATCTTCCAATCTCGGTACGGCCAACATCAGAGCCAGCCCAGCAGCAGCAGGACCACACCCAACCAATCAGGTGTCAAGTGTCACACAGCACATGCAAATATCGAATACAAGCGGTAAAACAAATAGGAAGTACAGGGCGAGGCGGAGCCAGGCCACGGGCCCTAACAATTATACTATTTGTGTAATATTTTACAATTCCTGGTTTAAACAAAACAATCTACTATTTACACCTGTTGTAAGATATTGAGAAAACCTGACAACTTTAATCCTGTTAATTGCTTGTCATTGGATTTGCAAAGTCTACTGTGCAGAAAAACTAGTTAAAGATATTTTTCTCTGCCTTGTTTTCTATCCTAGATTCAGCAGGCTGCAGAGCGCCCAGAGAGAAATTTTGTGGATACTCGTCAATTAAAGGTGCGCAGGGGCAAGTCTGTCCACTAGTTGTATTATTTCGAGACACATACTTAATTCATACCTTGAATGCAATAATATTATAACTTGTGATATATTTACTGCAGGTGTGTGCTACATGCTTTGATTTGTCTGTAAGTTTGCTGCGTGTGCTAGAGATGACAGTTACACTGGTACCAGAAATCTTTTTGGACTGGTCGCGTCCATCTGCGGAGCTCCTCCTTCGACGATTGGCCCAGGTATGTTCCTTAGTCATTTGTACTCCTGTTTGAAAATGTCCATTTTGAGAATTAATTCTTATTATTTTTGTCTTTTTGCTTGTTAGTTGTTAAACCAAGTGCTGAATAGAGTAACAGCTGAGAAGAACCTATTTGATCGTGTTGTCAATCTGAGACTGCCAGGTAGACATTTTTTATACTTTTCTTCTTGCAATATTCATGCTTCATAGAGGGACTGTTATTGTACATTTCAGTTACAATAACAGATCAGCTATGAGCAAGGAAATGTATTCTGAAATGGTTGTTTTTGATAAATGTTGAATGGCAGCAGCTCTCACAAATGATGTTCTTGTCCATGCAAGTCCATTTCTATTGATAGAATAGAAACTTTTTAGGGTTGTACAGTTTCAGACTAACCTTTTGCCTAAATTGGAGTCTGTGATTTGGCTGATGCAATATGATCCAGAGATGCCCCCAACATCAATATTAATAAGTGTTTCTGCTGCAGGTCTTGAAAGCGTGGACCATTACCCCATCCTCGTGGCTGTTACTGGCATCTTGGTCCGAATCTTAGTGGATGGAGACAGACAAGGGTAAGATGAGATTTTTTTTTCCAATTATTGTCTATGTTTAGAAAATATACACAATAAATATCAAAGTTTTAACAATTCTTTTTTGTGTATTTGAGTGAAACTGGTAGATAAGCAGTAAACTATTTGTTTATGTAAAACAAACAAACAAAAAAACACATAACTAATCAACAAGTACATTAGGCAAAACAGATAATGTTTTCATTATTAGTTATGTTGAAAACAAACACATGATATTTTATACCCTTGTTTGAGAGGCTATTCTAGAAGAGACAGCACAACTGATTGTTTCTTGGTGCAGTCACCAAATGAATGGTGAAGGTATAGCTTTTATTCAGAGTATTGGTGTTTAATGCAATGTATGAACATTTTTATTCTGTTTTGTTATTTTATACTATTAAATACTGAAATAGGTACCAAAAAGTGTTCATATATCGCTACCAAAAATCAAAATCAAGAATCATTCACGGACACTCCCCCACCCCCACCCCACCCAAAATGTAGTAACATTAATAACAATAATAATAATAATAATGATAATAATACACACATGTGCAAATAATAATTTGCAGCTTTTTCAGTTATAGAAAAATACTCAAATGTTCTATATTTTGCTTACCTTTAGTCTCATCTGTTCTATTTATGATGCTCCTGTTGTTGGTTGTCATATGCATTTAATTAAGATTTAATTAACATGGCTATTTCTCCAGTGACATGGTAGGGATGATGAATCCAAACCCATTACCCCTCAATAACTCAAACTAAATTACACTGTGAAGGTCTGCTGACAGCTGTAGAAGCAGCAGGGATGACAGATGATGAATCAGTTTGGGTAAAAGACCCATTACACACAGTTTAAGGACATGCCCCCTTGACTGGTATTGCAAATCCGTTGCTGTTTTTTGTTTTTATTTTTTTTGTCTCTGTGGCTAAACAAATGGCAAATAATAAAAATGTGGTATTAACATTATATTAATCTTGTAGTATTTTGTTCAGTATTTTTATATAGTTTGCTACAACCTCAGTCAGATATGCTGTACATAATCAGGTCCACAGTGGGGCATATCACACAGTGTTGATAGGCTTCAGTGTAGAGGAAATTTAATTACCAGATGATAAAAGCTCCTGCTGGTGCCATGGAAAACCACCAACAGTCAGGAAATGCTGGCTGACAGCAATGAGATAGATTCTGGATGGGGGGCTTCACTCAGCTTAAGCTCTGACTTTTGGTATCATGTAATACTGAGTCCCACTTACACCTACACCTGTTATATATAGGCCTGTTACATTTTGAAGCAGAATATATTGCTATAGAGATATATTGAGATAAGCAATAATATTGAAACTATTTGATCCCACACATAATTAAAATAAAGCAAGATTATTCCAATGAAACATGTTTTAAATGCACAGTATCATTTAAAGGCCTGAGTTGCAAAAAATAAATAGCTGAATGAACCAAGAATTAGAAGTCACTTATTCAACAATCTACAGTTGAAATCTCTGCAATAAAAGTCAAAAAAATCTCTTCACTATTGCAAAGAAAAACTACACATGATAAATACTAAGCCACAAAATATATTGTTCCAGCCTTCAATAAGGTGATATAGCCTAATAAGATGAAATTGACGCTTTGAAACAAGCTCCTTTATTTTTTTTTAAAGTTAAGTCACTTTCACCATTTTTATTATGCCAGTTCTCCTGTTTCCAACTATGCAGCTAACCAATTTCAGTGTTGGCAGCTGCTATTTTTAATCTGACTGAAATCATCTCACCATCCAGCGCATCAGCAATATGAGTTCTTTTGTCCTTTGCTGGCCTTTGATGGCCTTTTGAATACACCATCAGATAACTTACTTTCCAGACATTTACATTATTTAAAGTTATACAGCCTGGAAGACCAAATCCTTGATGTCCATTAGTGACAAATGTATAAATCACACTTCCATCACAATGATTGTCTGTCTCTTTCTGAGTTCCCTGTTAGCTATTTTGTGTTGTTCAATAGTATAAATGGTTTGCCTCATCTCCCATACAAAATCAGGTCCCCTTGGAATTTCTTGTCATGTATTGGAACACCTCAGATTTTGTAGAGCAGAAATGGAGATAAAATGGCGCAGATGCAGTTTTTTTTTTCTTGATTACAT
>KN494654.1:16594-34552 GCA_000787155.1 Scartelaos histophorus | reverse complement strand
TTTCCCTCAGTGGCAATTTTGAGAATTACCAATTGTTTGTATCTGTATCAGTTTATATGATTTTGAATAGACCCCAATGGACAAAGAAAAACTAATGAAGTAGCTGTGCTGATTGATAAAGGATGTGAAAGATGATGCATCAGTGAAGCTTTGACATTTCAGCAAACTCTTCACGATAGGCTGATTCTTAAGTAAATGCAAATTTAACTCCAGTCACCCCCTCACATTGACAAATAGGGCAATTACAGCAAACTGCTTACAAACGTACTGAGGCTGAATGACTTAAAAAAAAAAACAAAAAAAAAACAAAAAACTATTTCATTCTGTGTAGATTGGCTGCAAAAGTAGTTTGATAATAGGTTACCACTTAAATAAATCTATAAAGCCATAGTTGCTTTAAAAGTATGTTAGATAATTTTATGACAAGCAGGAACTCTGTGACCTCTTATTATAAGCTGTGGAGATGATGAATGATGAATTAAATTAATTGGTGATGAAATCATCAAATGAAAAGGGGAGAACCTGTCATGCACGTTGTGCTTTCATACCTGCTGTAATTGGTCTGTCTGAAATGTGTTGCAGATGGATTGCAGTTGTCTGTTTTTAACATAAAATGGTAAATTATAGCAGAACCAACTCTGAAGTCTACTTTATCTATGGTCTTGCAAAGAGAACTGTTTTTTTGAAAAGCATGGCAGTTCTTGTTTTTGTTTGCTTACATAAACCTAGTTTTTAGTGTCATGATGCCTTCCTGAGTTCATTCCTAATTGGTCCCCTGAGGTGGCATGCATATTAGAATTGTGGGTCTCAGAATACAGTGGAGCCTGGCTGTGCACTGCATTGGTTAACAAAAGGCAGGAAGTGCTGGCCCCTAATGGATGTTCTGACAGTAATGTAATTGCTAAAACTAATACATGTATTGGTGTAGTGACCAGCTAAAAGATGACAATCACAGTGACTGACGTGGAGTGTTTCCTGGGGCAATCACAAAGCATGATCTGTCTAATTGACTTAATAGCTCAAATATAATTACTCGTGACTTTATATTTTTCCAAAGTAATATTGAGCTGCTAAGCTCAATTTAAAATACATTTTTATTCACTCTGGGGCTGCATGATATGGGAATAAAAGCAGTATTAAGAAACTTAGTATTGCAATATTTTAACATTTTTAGACAATTAGTTCAGTTAAATTAAACAAATAATGACATGTCTGTACTACATTTAAGATTGGACTCTTGTGACAATCCTATTTATTCTATTGAAACAAACGGAAAACAAAGAAGCCATCATTTAATGGGGTAGTGTGGTAAAAGCTTTTTGCCTTTTCGATTTTACGCATTAGTACAGGCATTAGTTTAGTGGTTCAATCATTTTGGTCTCTTCCAATGATCCAATCCCATCAAGGACTCTTAGCAGGTCCACAGGTCTGCTCCCATTGTGCTGTCCACATGTAATGCTATTGACCTGTAAGAACAAACCATTAGTTTCTGTTGATCTCCATGAAATTTTGCCTGTCAGGGCATTTGTTTTCAGCAACTCTATTGTCCTGCTGACTTCACTCAAATTGGATTTTAATAAAAACAGTTGCGTGTATTTGCAAAATAATTGTGTTGTACGAGTTGCAAGATTTCTGTTTTATTTATTGCTTATTATTTGTGAGAGATTTGGTGTCAGGACCACACATTTTAAACTTGAGGGTGGAGAGATTATCCAATATAATTTCATTTACTCACTTATGGGTTTCATATGTAAAAGATTCAATTATATTTAGTCTCCAGCATTTTCCCATGAAATGCAATTTAAAATGCAATATTTTGTATGTATGAATGATTTAACTGGTTTTGCTTAATAGAATACGTCAAACTTAAAAACCTAAGGGTTTTTGGCATGTTTTAATCCTGGACTCAGGAAACTGCCAATTACCTTGAACTGCGTTTGTTATTAATTTTCTGTTGTAACATGTTTTACAATGTCCTTCTCCAGTCTGAGTCTTAATTGAATAAATCACCTCTCAGGCTTCATGTCCTTCGCTTTGCTTCTAGCTGTGTTCTGAACTCATTTCATACGAAGTCCACTTTACTAATAGACTGTGGGCAGTTTTGTTGCATGTAATACATCAGAGGAGCAGTGTTCCATTTACACAAAGCCTCCAGTAAACTATAGTAACTGACCTTAGTCACAAGGAGCCGTTTTTGATCCAGTACCGAGCCCTGCGTTTTTGCTGTACCTGAACCAATGCCAACAACATATGTCAAGTGACTCCAGGTGCAGCGCAAAGATCCCTAAGATGCCTTAATCTTGATGAGTAGAGCACGCAAACCTTTGTTTTTTTCAGCTTAAGGATCACCAAAATAAGCCAGCATCTTGCTCACAATGTTTAGAATTTCTTTTGTCTTGCAGCATATATGATGATGGTGTTTGCAGAGGAATGTATGTGTCCATCACCCCTCTCCCTCCTAGTGTTCACATCAGGACTATTAACGTCGCCTGGGTTTGTCCGCCTCCCACTGTAGTGGAGAAAATCAATGGTGCTAATTATTGTCCATTACCTCAGGCTGAAAGACATCAGAAGCAGCTTGCAGTCATCCAGAGATTAGATTGAGACCAGCGCTAATTAGCTTAGCCTCTTTGGACCATGAGAGGCCTTGACTCAAGGGATGTTGGGTTTTTCCACTATAAGCTCAGCCTGCTGTTATTTTTATTACTTCTGCAATAATTATTTTTGTGACTGTTTTCCTCTGAAGCAATGTTTTTCAATGTAGTTACGTCCCACTGAGTAGGCCTGTGCTGGGAATACTCTTTTTGTTCCTATATGATCATTAAAGATCATAAGTGTAACTGCAAGTGTAATGCAGAAAGGACTGAGTCATTCTTGCTCTGTGCTATAATGTAAACTTTAAATGCAGTGTTCAGTCCAATCACCTGTTCATAAATTTAACAACAAAAAGTTCACCTCAGTTGGAATACATTATTTACTAGTCAGCCATGTAGTTGCTGGAATTCCTGTAGCTGGTGAGTTCAAGGTAGAAGGCAGAGCTAGTCATTATCACTCATTGCAGGGTTTACTAATGAATGAACTGCCTTTATAGAGGAACTTTTGATGCATTTATGTTGTTACAGGACAAAATGAGTTGCATTTATTGCCACAGCCGTCAACTTCTCAATGCTTAGTGTAGAGATCGCATTTTAAAATATACATACTTTTATGATTGATTGATTCAGACTACATCATTTACATATCATTATAACTTCTAATAATCATATTATGTATTAATTTTGGTTAGAATAACTAAAACATTATAGTAACTAAGTGCATCATTGGACAAATACTAACCTAGAAAAGTCAATACAACAGCAAAACAAAACAGGCCAGATGGGGCTTTCTGTGCCATTAGTATGTTGCAATTTGCAGTAATATCGGCAATGATATGTGTATGCAACATTTATTATTTAAGTTTATACCAAGAAGTCAACCTGGCTGTAAGAACTCTATCCTTATTGCAAACTTATACAATGACCTAAAGTGGAGCTATTCTTCGGTTTCATATTTAAAATGTGTGAAAAAAAACCCAAAACATGTTTCCCCTTTTTATTACACTATTTGATTCACAAATCAAAATGCATAAAATGACACATGCTTATTGCGATGCATTGATGTACATGATTGAAAACATATTTGTAAATCTGCATATAAGGACACCTTAACAACAAACTCCTCCTATGCAGTAATTTCATATTGAAACAGCACTGGAGAAAAGTCAAATACAAATGTACATTGACTGATACTATACAAAATGCCCTGTAGTATTTGCTTTATGTATAGTTGCAAAGACCCTCATTCAGCCTTACTACATGTTGTTTTGTGCTTTCATCCTAATAAATGTCATGAATGATTTGTACTAATCATTCAAGCTGTGCACATTTTGACGCAGAAAAAATTCAATACATAATGATGTTTTTGCTGCAATGTGCGTGCTCTCCTATGTGTGTCATTGTTGGTGTTGTAGCCGACATACTGGTGGTCTTCTGTTACCGTGGAAACCATAGAGGCAGCAACGACCAAGGCTGGACATGGGGTGGGAGATGCCAACAGTTATCCAACTCAATGGAGAGGAAATTCTGAGAAAAACAGTGAGGAAACACGAGGAAAAAAATATGGGACTAGAGGACAAATAAATATTGAAAAGTGCAAAATGGAAAAACTGATTTTTAGGTTGGTGTTGCAGAGTAGACATTAGAGGAGGAAATCTAAAGAAGGTAATGGGTAAATTATGAAACAATAGGGGCAGTAAAGTTCAGGAAGGAATGGTTGGAAAAGTGCAGGGAGAATAAGAAGTAATGAGTAATTACTGAAACACACAAAATACATAAATAGGAAACAAATCCATGTGTAACAATTAGTTTCTTATGCTTTATCACCAAAACAATTATCCTCCATATTTTCTAAGCTTTATTGCAGGTCAACATATGAATTATAATGTGAATTTAAAGAGTTGCAATGCAAATAGCAACTGCCTACAAATGTACACAGATTTCTAACTCTTTTTTTCTAAATATATTACGTTTGTGTGATTTCTCTGCACATAGGATTAGACATTGATGAGCCTTGGCACAGCAGCTCAGACTTGCTTTAGAAAACCCAAGACAGATGGAGGCAGTGCACAAGCTAACAAACATACTAAACTAACATGAGTTTCACTTTCATGCATAATGTGAATTTGCTCAGTTAAGGCTGATTACATTAACTTAACAAATCACATGGCTTTTAACTTATAGCACTTATGTTTTCTGAGAAGAACCATCACTGAATTTCACCTTTTTGTGGATAAACACCCTATATTTGTTGTGTTTATGCTGACTACCTGCACCAAGAAGCAATTATTGTACTTGTATGAGGGACTACGTTGACAAAAAAGTGTTTGTTAGATATTAATCTGGGCAAAATATGTATTTTTTTCACACTGAGAAAAATGTTATAACACCATTTAAAAACAAATAGAATTAGTGAAATTTAGCTGACATATTGCTGTCATTTTAACATCGCATTGCTTTAGTGTTGATGTTTATGAGGCATATGACTTTTTATTGGTTGGATTAACACTAAATGGGAGACGTTTGGAAAAATGGGTCCAAGTGCTTCTTTATTTTTTCATGAATTATTAATACGAGATATTTTAGTCAAAAGAATGAGATGGCAAAAATAATCTGTTGTGATGTTGTTTCAATGATCACTTCAGATGTTTTTCTTTCTGTTTGATGAACTGAGTTGGTTTACCACTGTTTGTTCTATTTTGAGTTCACTGTTTCCTCCCTTCAAAAACTTCATTATGTCCGTTCCAAAACCCATTGCTAGGAAACTTAACTGTTCATTAATATAATATATCTGACAACATAATTGCCAGAAAAAAATATTTTTGTGTCTGTTTAAGTCTTACATAGATAGAATTAGTTTTGTAATGAACTTGATAGTCATTTCACCAGCTTCAACTAAATGTTGACTTGTTTTGAAGTGTAAGCGAAGCATGAGGAAAGACCTTTTAAATATTTAGTAGTTGCACCCCCCTCCATCTTACATAAGTACTTCTCTGTGAGAACATAACTATACTTCACATTTGGTTCACATTTATTTGGCTTTAACCTTTTGCTCAGGCAAAACCCACCCTCAGCCTGATGTAGCAGCTGAAGATACTCTTAAGATTTAAGCAGCTTGTGTCCCTGAAAGAACCCTCTTTCCTTACGGTGCAGATTTTATAATATTTTAATATTTCACCAATAAGCCTCTTGTGGACACTGGTCACTCAGCATTCTTTCATCATTTGTTAAACTATGGCTATATAAGCAAAAAGAGCCTTCTCGTGCTTTTATTTGAAGTAGAACTAGTAGTACTATAGTATTGCATTAAATCAACTTTTGTCTCTGCTTTCCCAAAGCTAGCTGCTCTGATTGAATTGCCTGCGTCTTCCACATCCTTTTTGAATGTCTTTTTTTCCTTTCTATTTTCCTAAGCATCATTACAGTATGGCCAAATGTCCTTTAGAATAATGGTCTATTATTCAGTGACTGTACCTTTTATAGGATCTGCATAGTGATCAGTGATTTTAGATGGTAATTTATGGTGGTGTGGTATCTTTTGTGATGATCTGTGATATCATGTTGATTTGAATAATAGCACTAAGGCAACACAGGAAATGAACAATGGTGCTGCACAAGGGAGATTAATAGCCTATAGCTGGATGCACATTTAGTTGATGAGGGCATGTGCTATGTTTTAATGTTTCAGGGAATACTTGTCTTCCTTTTCACTTTATATAGAATGTAAATAGATACTTCCACATTATGCACATTGTGTTTTAACATGATGGGCAGCAATGTTTTTGTCCAAGCATATCCAATTCCATCTGAGACGGTCGGGTCTTAACAGTTATTTTATAGGAATATATCTCCTCTCAGGCCAATTACTGAAATGTTGACATCACAATGTATTTTTATTCACAGAGATGAAAATCTAGCAAGTTTAAATCTTCTCTCCTACTGGAAGTAGGAGAGAAGCTGCTATGCATTCTGCGCTGTAAAGTACATTTTGTTTAAAATAAAATGAAAACTGTAGGATTATGTAAAATGAGCTTTAGTCCTCTGGAGTAAACAGGAGGTTGAAGGGGATTTTTGTCTCACAAACTGCTAAACCTCCTTTGCACATAATGAAATGAGCTCAGATGCATTGGCTGCTACCGGTGTGGGAAATATAAGGACACTTGAGTAAATGCTAAACAAATAAATCTTAACTTATGGCAGGTAATAAACTGGCCTGTTGTTTTTAAACCATATGTGCAATTCATTTTCAGTGTTTCCCTGGCGCCTTTCAGACTGATATATAATCTCACTTAAGTGGATAACAAATGCTTTGCTTTGCTTTGCCATTGTTTCTTGTAATTTATGGTTATTCCACACAGGAAATGTAAATTGATATCTATTTACTAAAACTTCATGCTTTCTTTGAACAACATTGTGAGGTATTGACATGGGAGGCATCACATGCTTGTGTTACATAACTCTAGTGTCACCAGAAGCAGATTATAAAGAGTAACATGAGAGTCTTCAATGAATGTTTAAACAATTATGATCATTGACTTTCTGATTGAATTTGGTATATCACTGAAAATATTTGAAATGACCTGATATTCACCTGATATGATACACAGCTAAGGGCCATAACCATCCAGTGGCTGTGATCATCATTAAAAAGGCCGCAGGGGCAGATATGGTTAAAACAACAGGCTGCAATGAAAGTGATGTTGCTAATTTTGATAGCAGTAGTCATGTAATATCAATAATATGATATTATGGGTGATGTGAATAACCCCAAGCTGGGTCTAATCTTATTATCTATATTGAATTGAGGATTACATTTAGCTATAACAACATAAGAGAAAATGAAATCACTATGTCATATACCACTGAATTTAAACAACCCAGCCAAAATGTTATTGTTGGCAAATGTAACATCAACAGACACATACAAAAGCAAGTACCATATATTACAAAGATTTGCCAAATGTTGTTTGCAGTTTGGTAATGACATTTGCAGGTTAAAACAGAATTTACATCCTTTGGTCTCTGAAATTTTTTTGACAGATGTTAAAGTGACGTTAAAGTGTGCATGCAGTTCTGCAAGCTACAATAGACATTCTTTTTATTTTGTTACAAACAATAACAAGGCAGACATTTATCTGGAAGGATACACAGGTTTATTGACATAGGGAAACAGACAAAATACTTGAGAGGAGGGCATGAGGAGCAGAGGTGGTGAAGAGAAAGATGCAGTGTATACAGTGTAGACAATAAGTAGGAAAACAAACATGTCTTTCCTAATTGTCTTATGTCAATTCTTCATAAATTTCACAGAAATTATGGAGTTCTTTTTGTATTCAGTGTTTCACCATTTACTTGTCTGATGAAGGAGAACAAAATCTTACAATATCCAAGTTAATACGTCCTACATTTACTTTGCTTTATCACATCTGAGCAGTTGGAATGGTTTTCATTTTAATTCCATTTTGTTTTCCAGATTCTGGCTACTGAAGACAGTGATGCAAGGGAGAGTGGGAGAAGGGAGGGAGGCTTTAAAGTCAAACCTTAAAAGAGTTACTATATTTACTCACTGAAAGCTCATCTGCTTGTCTACTCTAAAACATTTTACTTTGAGACTGAGCTACACTATGCAATGCTGTTTGGCTCATATTGACTGCCACTCTGAAAAATATAAAAGCTAAAATGTTTACAAAAATCATGTCTATCTCTATACGAGACAAAAAGGCATCTGAAGTAAGTATTATCTTAAAGGTACAAGCCGTGCTTAAAGGGACTGCTATGTGCTCTGTTTTCAGTCCGTGCACGTTCTTCCTGAAATGCACTTCCACCCGTGTCTGCATGTCTTTTTTTAATGAGATTTACTACACCCTTTTCAAGTTATTATCTCACGTTGATATGGGTGTAATTAGTCTTAGCTTCTTGATTTTCAGGATTTGGCCCTGATTTTGCTTTTAAATCTTATCATTAAACTCCCTCTCAAATCTGCTTTTCCACTGCTTTGGGTTCTATGTTGTCACTATTCTCTATGATTCTCTTTCAACAGAAGATAGCCTTTCACAGTGCATTGGTTCTTGGCTGTTAAATATGGTTGGCAGACCTGGACTAACAGAAATATATTCTTACACTGCTCTTTTGAAGTCTAGCTCTTAGCATCAAAGCTTGATTACTTTAGTGCTCAGGTCTAGTGCTGAGTGCTGTGGGAGGTGCTGAGGAGGTAACTGACAGGCAGAGGAAGAGTGAGCGAGAGGTGATATTAGTGCTATTCCGACTGCTATCTCATTGCTACGGTAACATGATGGGCGTGTCTGAGAACACTGACATTATAGAGTCTGTCTCCCCTGCTTTCTGCTGGGATTGGTGTGGGAGTTTTGATTGGTGCTCTGGTCCTAAAAGTAAGCCTGGCCCCAAGTGTCCTTGTCCTGTCCCAGTGCCCTGTCCTGCCCTTATTCTTCCATTTTGCTGCTCTAGAATGGGCTCTAAAAACACTACATGCTTGTTGGTACTGACCTTGCGACCAGGGCCTTCAGTTGTCGTTGGAGGAGTGGGGGTGAGAATAGAGGATTGGGCACTCCCTGCCCCTGCCTCATTAGTCTGAGTTGGGGTAGTGGCCGGAGGAGGAGGGGCTTTTCGACAGGGAGGACAGCGACAGGGTGTCAGATAAAGGTACATGAGGACTAGGACCAGGCTCACCACACAGCCCAGCAGAGTGGTGAAGCCAGTGTTGAATGATTCATGGGGTTCATGACTCTGGTGCATTACCACAGTCAGATTCACCTCTCTGGTTTCATTGCGCTGTTGTCGATCGTCCACAGCCATACACAGGTACATGCCAGAATCTGCTGCCCGGGCATCCCTGATCTCCAAGCTGCCATTGTTGTACATTTTTAGGGAGTCACTGTTTCCTGGGGGTGCCACATACTCCTGATGTGGTGACACCCAAAAGAAGGTCACATGTTGTCCTGTCAAGGTAGTTACACAGTGCAGCAGAACTGCACTTCCAGCACTGGCCAAAACACTCCCCTCCTGCTCTGTGAGGGGTAACTTCATCCCAGTGAAGTTGCATTTTTCAAAATAACGGTCATGCTTAAAGAAACGCACCGTACCTTTCTGCATCCCGTAAACGAGACATGTGTGCTCCTCTTTAAAATCTGTTACTGAAGTGAAGTTTCGCTCTGCCCATTTATGGAACAGTCTGTACATAGAACAATCACACACCAGAGAGTTGTTATGAAGGTAGAGTCCCTTCTGGACTGTGATGGGTAAATTTGATATGTCCTCCAGGGGTAACTTAGGCAGACGATTTGATGACAGATCAAGCAAAAGTAGTTGTGGATGCGTGTGCTTTTGTATTGAAAAGAAAGGGAAATCAGTGAGACGGTTATGGCTGAGGTAGGCCTTGCGAAGGTTACTTAGTTTGGCAAAGGTTGAACTTTCAACACGAACGATACGGTTGTTGAAGAGCAGCAGTTCCTCCAGTCCTGGTAAGTCTATAAAATAATGTTGTTCTAAATCACACAGATGATTAGATGAAAGATCCAAATGTCTGAGCAGTGTTCCCGAGCTATTATGAAACGCTCTTGGCTCGATAGAAGTCAGCTGATTATGTGATATCCGTAATATTTCCAACCGAGAAAGCCCCAAAAAACTTGCCTCCTTCAATTGTGCAATCTGATTATGGCTGAGATCCAAAGTGACAGCAGAGACAGGCATTTCTTTAGGGATTTGCTCCAGACCCAGGGCAGTGCAGCTGAGGATGTCCGAGGCACAGAGACATCTTCCCTCTTGGGAAGAGCCATTTCTAGACTGGCAGATGCTTGGTTGGAGGCAAACTAACAACACAACTGGCCACCAGAAAGGGGATGGTATTAGAACTGTGGGTACTACCACACCATGAAGAAAACCTTTTTTGTCTTCAACAGATGACATTATGCAACCAGCATTGATACGTTTTTTTATGGCTTAATACATAGATCCCTCCCTTTGCTCTTTTACGATCAATAGAAAAGCCATTTTATCTAATTTTGCAATCACCATAAATTAATTGTGGTATTACTTGTTGTACTACGTGCTGTTTCAGATTCATACTTGTGATTGTTTGTTTTGTCAAACCTTATTAATTTTAAACAACATTTGCATCTGACTCCTGCCATATGGATTGGCTTCATAAAAAGGCACAGTTTCTAAGATGCAGTCTCTGGTACAGATTTTGTTTTCGTTTTGGGTTTGGATATTCCCTGTAAGTATGTCTTTCAAAGGGAACAATGCATACAAAATGGTCTATTAGACTAAAAAAATCCGGTAGGACTGACTTTAATTACAGCGTTCACTCAAAGCTGTCAATACACATCCTGATTGTTTTTTCTTCAAGTGGAATAAGTTTTCTTTTCAAATCACATTGCTTCAGGACCTTTGCTTCAGATGCTGTGAGCCTCCTTTCCCACATGAGCATGCACACAGTTGCTGTTATTGAGCTTGTGTCAAAGCGAAAAAAGCTTCTCTTAGTTGTTGCATTGCTTGTTTTCACGCCAAGTCGAGTTTTGTGAATCACAGCCCCAGCTGTCTGACGCCCACAGCCTTTTAGCCAAGTCGCAGATCAGATATTCAACCAAGTCAGCATCCTGTCCACTTCACCCGCACAGTGGCCATTTCGAGGGTTCACACATCACACACACAAATTATTCTTGGTCTGTCACTCCTTTGGCGGAACCCTTTCATTTTGTTGAAGCTGTGGGTGGTTATGTTTTCAGACGGCTAAATAGTTAAGCTTTTGTGCTTACTAGATTGCATATCTCTTCGTCCGTTGTCCAAAAATAAAAGCAACAGCACACCCATGCAGTAAAAAGTTAAGCTTAGTCCGAATATGGAGTGTCCAAACTTGATGGCACTGGATTATACACGCTGTCTTAACGGTCATGTGCAGTGGTCATTCTCTCTTCCGTCTGTTCAGTTGAGTTGTGAGTGCCGTCTGTCGCTTTTGGTGCTTTCCCAGTTCTTCCTCTCCTCTCCTCTTCAGCTTCAGACTGCTCACTCCTCCTCCTCCTCCCTCTCAGCCCACTTCAGCATCCTCCGCCCTTCTCAGACGCCGATGATGTTTGCTCTTTTTCTTTAGGTTTGGACTGTGCTCTCTCCCTGCATCCGTCTGTTTGTGTTCTGCTCTCAGACTTGGTTGTTTTCATCGGTCTCTCACTCTCCCTCGTTCCCTCTCCCTCCTCTCTCGCTCTTTTGTACGTCTCTCTCTCTCTCTCTCATCTCTCACTCTAGCCCCGTCTTTCCCCTCCCCTCTGTCTCTCTGCTTTTTGACCAAGTGGATTTTATTGCCACGGAAGGCGCTTCAGAGGGTATTTCTTGGAGGCTGTCTTTTCTTTTTTAAGCTTTTGGAGCACCACCTACAAAATGGAGTCAAATTTTCTTATTTTTTTTCTTATTATGATTTGTTTTTATGCATTACATTTATTATTTATTATAATAAATCATGTATATTATCATGCGCATTCTTTTTTTCATCAAAGGGCCCATATTACACTATTTTCTAATCTCTGTTAAAATGTTGTTTCCTCATCACCAACATACCCGGAGTTGTGTTTGTTTCATACACACATGTTTAAGACAAAAATCCTGCATATTTCTCTCAAATGGAAAACACTCTAATACGACATGATTTTGATGAGCAATGTTCCAAAATTCCTTAAAACTCACAATAGTCAATTTTGTGAAATATATGCCCTTTAATTTCTAAGGAAGAAAAAAAAATCTGGAAGCAAATGAGACAAACAGCTGGTTGCATCCCAAAACCATTCAAATAAAATAAAAATAATAAACATGTACCCTTTGGAATAAACAGGTATTTTGACGTGATGCTCTGCTTTCTTGTTTAATCTATTACATTTGAATGTTCTAAAAATCTTGAAGGCTGAATGCTGTTTGCAGGGCTAATGTGTTTTTATTAAGGTAATCTCTTTTGGCAAACACATGTGCTCTCATAGTCATTGACAACACATGCTCTTCAAATGCACAATACCTTTGCAAACATAGTCTTTTGTTTCGGTCACAAAGGCTATAGTTAAAGAGTATTTGCAAAGTGAAAATGGCTCATTTCTTTATGGGATGTGTGTTGTAACAGAAAGGTTCAATATGTATGTAATAAGGAATGTATGTATGCCATATTTATGTATATATTATATATTTAATTACATTTGAGAGAAAGAAATTACCTCTAAAGTTATGAACAGTGTCTCTTCAAATAAGCACTGTCCTAAATAAGTGTTTAAGCCCCAAATAAATGTTTAATAACGTTTTGGAATTTCAGGTTCATATTTCTTGACATACGCAAACCTTTTTATAAAAATGCATAAAAGCTCTGTGACCTTTTGGATAACTGTCTGCAAAGAGAAGTTGTCAATGTTGGCTGCAGAACTTAGATGAAATGGAAAAACTGATATGAAAGAGGATACAGTGTTATGCCTAAAACTAGTCAGTTACACTAATGCAATACAGGCTGTCAAATATGGTTAATACACAAGACTGGAGGCATTTCTATGGTTCAAAGGAGCCCTGTATCATTTGCAGTTGACATGTTGATGCTAATGTGTTGTCCACTTTTGCTTTGTTTAGTTTTTGCTCGCTGAATTCTCTTCCAACCCGTTTTACATTCTCAGTGGCAGTGCCTGTTCTCTGCTGATCTCCTGTCACAGAGGATTAAGATGAGAGCCTCCAAGTCACAACCATAAATTTGACTTAAAAAGTGAAAACCGCAATACACCACAATTCTCTATGCACAGATCTGTCAGTATTATCTTGTCATTTGATTACCTAAATCTGAATTTACAATGGCTTCATTAGACATGTGGATGTTTAGCCAGAACAATTTGCATCTACCATATTTCCTCTGTTTTCAGTGATTTATGGATGCACCCAGATTGTTATTGAACACAAAAGCTGCTTAGAATTTGCAGCGATGTTGGCATTGCCACTATCGTGACCTCTATTGGCTGCTTTGACAGGTAGCTATCTATCATTTATAGTTTCAGATGGCTACACGGTAACTTGCAATATAAACATTTGTATTTGACCAGTAAAACTCACTCATGCAAGACTCTTGGAATAGTTTTCAGTCAAGCACTTAAGCCCCATTTTAATTATTAAAAATTCAACATGATCCCTTAAGCCATTTTGAAAACATACTGTAAATTAATTTTAATATTTTGCTAATTCTCCCAATACAACAATCAGATGATATTTTTATAATCAAAACTGACAGAATAATTGCAGAATGAACACTTTTTATAACTTAAAGGGCCAATTTTATGCGTTTTCTGATCTGTTTATATTGTTGTTTCCTCTTCAGAAAATACCTGCAATTTTGTTTCATTTCATTCACACACAAACCCTGTATGTTTAGGCTGGTCCACTGTGTTTTTAAACTTCATAGACTTTCACTAAAATGATTTGGATCATTTTGGCTTTGGAATTGCAAATTTCTATTGAACAAAATGTAAAACGCAGCTATTAACTTGGAAACTACAGCTTTATTATAAGTGGAGCAGTGCGTTTTGAGCGTTGGAGATGCAGACAGGCTAACTTAAAGGTTATTTAAACATGTGTGAATGAAACGAAAGACAACTCCAGGTATGTTTTTAACTAGGTAACAACATTCTAACATAATTTAAAGCTCACAACCTCATCTATTTGCAGCTTTTTTCAGTTTTCACATTTCAGACAGTACTTGATAAGCATATTTGCACTGAAACCAACAATTGCACCATGATCACTAGTTTAACCAAGTATATTGCCCTATGAAGATGTATTGGTCGACCATGTCTACATAAAACTGTAAATCTTTTAACTTTAAGCATTGAAAAAAAAACAAAAATAGAAAAATTCACAATTCAAAACAAAATTCACTTTCAAAATTCCCACAATCTTATAACCCTATTAATCACCATTTTATTAACGTTATAAATGTTTTAGAATTAGGTATAAAATATAAATCTATAGATAGCATGGAAAGACAAGTTCTGGGAAATTTGTCTTTCAACTTATTTTATACATTCATGTTCATACAATTCACCCTTCATTTTCCTTGTCAGTCTATAAAAGCGATTCCCTTTTGTTAGATCACAATTAAAGTCTGACACAATGGAGACATAACTGGTGACATTTTCCAGCCCTGTGCTCCAACTCATGCTGATCTTCTTTCCAGTGCTTCGGAGCATAATCCCTTCCCATTCTTTTCCTCCTCTTGAATGAATCATTTCGGTACGGCAAAGATCAATCACACACGGTTGCATTATTAAAGCTCAACAAGAGGAGTGCATGGAGGGATGAGACAAGCTGCTCGTCAAAGGGTCTGGCCTGGAGAGCGCCTCTGTGTGAAGTGTCAAATCTTGCTGTAGTGATAAGGTCAGAATACAATTTTTGCAGGAAAATGTCACTGCGTCCCCTCTGTGGACAGTCTAGATGTAGGCTGGGAGTGGACACCAGTCATTGCTTGACTAACTTGGTACAAATGTGACACAAAAAATCCAAGACGATACATAATTTTTGAGGGGTAGACCTGATCACACCTTATTAGATTTTCGATCAATTTAGACAGTGCATATTAATGAACATACATTTATAAGTATAACATTGCACACACATCCAAACAAATTATAAACACCTGACAACATTAGTTAACAAAGACTTTAAAAAAAACCATGTTGTATCTTCATTCTTTGGTCGGTACGGTCCCCCCGCCCATTTTGGCTGCAGCTCAAATCAAGTATATTATGTTTTGGATTGCAGTTTTACAACATCAGATCAGATTATATGGGTCAGGACATTGACATGTTGATTTTATTACCCACGTGTGCCATTGCATATCATTGTTACACTCTGTCTCACGCTGTGAAACTGCGAAGGAATAGTGGGTGGCAGTAGATATTTTGTTCCAGCATGTTTGCATGTTTATATTAGCAGCACACATGCATCTGTGCGAACTAAAACATTATTTTCCTGTTTAAAATGTGTTGGCTAAGAATAAATATTTCTGCTATTCTATACATGCTTGTTAATATTATTTCTATATTAGTTTTGAGTCTTTTGAAACAGAAAACACAACATAAAACCCTTTATCATAGTTGAAAACGCTTAAGTCAGTTGCATATTTTGTTCCTATATCTTTACCTTTGTGATTGTGTCCCAAGCAGGCAGGTTTTTCATAACTGTATTAAATCATTATTTATATAACTTGTCATTTTTTATTTCCATTAACACTGTCAGTTTGTATTTAAGAGGCGTGCTGTAGAATATGAGAAGTCTACCTGTGTTCAGTAAGTGACAGTGAAGCCAGCATAACCTCAGTGCAGAAAGTGAGCGGACTGGAGTTTGAAGTGTATCTGAAGGACAGCAGAGAAAAGAGGAGTGTAAACATGCGGAGAAAGACAAAGGAGAGACTGAAGCTGTTTGGAAAAAGCCAGTGTGTGGGAGTCAGGTCCTGTGGAAAGCCCCGCTATAAAAGATTGATGTGTAGAGGTTGGATTGAGTGGCGCCGCAGGGGAGAGAAGAACAGAAGGGAAAAAGAGAGTTAAGGAGGGGGCTTTCATTAGCGAGAACACCAGTGATTGAGTGCTACATAGATCGTAAAAAAGACCACTGGTGAGAAATAGAAAGTGGTAGATAGTGGTTGAATGCACGTGTTTCAATTCAAGCTCAGGCGGCCAGGTATTAGATATACTTGAAATGCACTGTACTTACTTCTTCCATCTGAGTTATGAACACCACAATCAACATGGTACAGTGTATTGATTTTCATGGCCAAATTGAGCTGATGTAACCACATTTTAGTTGTGCAAGATGTTGTTTTTGTTGCACAGCACATAATGAGTACGTCTAATGAGCAATGGTCCTTTTACCTGCCCCTTAGCAACACTAATGCCCATTACAGCTGTCACAACCTCCTCCAGAGAAAATCTATGGGGTCAACACACTGTTCTGCTTCAGAGGTGTTCCCAAGCCATTAGCCCAGCCCCGAGATTTGTTCTGTGAGGAGGCAAGACTTCACAGGGAATTTTATTAACAATTGTCTTTTTCAATCAATATTTGTATATATAAATGTCCAAAATAAATAAATATGAATACTATTGCAATGGTAGTTTTGGAGATATGCTAAATAATGTTATCGTGCAAATAAATATATGGAGAAAAAAAAAAAATCCAGAAAGACATTAAATAAGGTGGTAAAGTGATATTTCAGCATTTGTGTGTGTTGTTTTCGATCTACTTGTGTGTTTGTAATATAAGAACCTCAGCTACAACACTCATAGACACATTTCTGATATATTGTGTGAATAATGGATCATGGAAAAAAAATATTGTTGCAATTGACTTTTTAATATCACCAACTCCTCTTTACTAAAGCAACTCATTATTAGACATTGTTTTTTAAAAAACATGACACATCTCTCCGTTTGCTTTTTAGGACATCACGCGCTGCATCAGTCCTGCTCTCTGACCCCTGCTTCCAGCTCCACTCCATCCAGCATCTCTTAGGGGAGGGAGGGGAGTCCTCCTCCACCTCAACCGTGACCTCCACCACTCTCCCTGTGGTGGGATCTTTGAGCTCCTCTGTCACACCCCCTCCAGCCACAGCACCTGGCTCTACAGAACGCAAGCACTTTTCTCTTCATGCATGTAAGTAAAACAGTGAGATAGCCTTTTACTATAATGCTTAAATATTTGTTGTAGTGAATTTATAGGGGGATACTGAAGGACATTAAGTGGCTTTTTTACAGCTGCTAAATTGTAGCTGGTTTGAAGAGGCAGTAGGTCTCTCGAGATTTATCAGTTTATCTTTAGGACCATTTGCTTATAAAGTCAGCTTGGCAAAGTTTCTACTTTGGATCATAGCCCGAAATATCCCTAATAAGATTTAGACTGCACTTTAATTCTGTTAAGGTCTGTAGTGGCATTTGTCATGGCGCTTGGCTTGGCCTGTCCATAAGATACTTTGCTGCTTTGCATACACTCAGTACGGAACCAAAAGGCCTTGACTCATATTTTATCAAACAAGACAAACTATTTGCTGGGGTTTGGAGTATGAAACATTGATTTAATGTTTCTGTAGTGCAATCACAATTACTTCATATATATAACCGTTATGACAGTAAATGGGTTTGGAAAATAGTCTTCCAAAATGAAAAACACAATTTATAAACTACTGAAATAGAAACACAGTATATAATACAATATAATACAATATGAAAATATACCCTCTATTCATTGTAACTGCTGAATATACACTGAGATTTAAAATGCAGTAAGAAGCAAAAAAGAAAGATGAATTCATTTTTGTGCTTTTGAATCAGAACATTTTTTTTACAGTTTAAGG
>KN494654.1:0-16575 GCA_000787155.1 Scartelaos histophorus | reverse complement strand
TTAAAGTTTTTTTTTTTTTTTTTTTTTTTTCTTTACTTAAATCCATTTTGTTTGTACACATATATTGTAATATGTTATGGTGAAAAAGAAAACCCTTGTCTGTTGTCTATGTCTAATTATAAAGCGTTTTATAAACTGTGAAACAGGAAGCACAGGAAGCATGTCAGTTGTTAGCTTAACTGTGAGGGTAAACCGTAGCTCTATTAAAATACCTGCATAGGGTATTGCAAGCTTAAAGCTGTCTTGAATTGCCCACTCATTGGTACTTCAGAAAGAAAAATGCCCAGAAATTAGATATAATTTTCCCAAAAATCCAATGTAATCACAAATTGCTCATGTTTGGCTGACAGGGCACCTACAGCTTTTAAAAAGATTGGATTTTGTGGGGATTTTAATCTATTTTTAGACTGTAAACTTTTTCTCACCTCAGAATTCTTCAGTTGTCTTAAAAACGCCGTTTTAAGCATTAGCTCTAGGTTCACTCTAGCTACTCTCACACTGAATGGTCAAAGTGGTCATGTAATACATGAGACCGTGCTCCTTGCACATGATCCCGTGTGTTTGCGTGTGGCTGTGTGAGAAAAGAGCATTAATGTGTATGTTCAATGGCTGGAGAGCCTAGTGAGGCTGGGCTAATCTAGAGACATGCACCATTGTCTTAAATGGTGCATAAATTTATATTAAAAAATCCACATTCAACCCCCCATTGATCTTTTTGTTGAGATATTTAGAGAAAAACTTCAAGGTTTCCAGAGATAGAGCCATGATTAGAGGAGAAGAGGCTGATGAGGTGGAACAGTGAGAGACAGATGAAGACCAAAGGAGCTGAAAAGGCAACACTCACTGAGGAGTGCAGAGCAAAAAAAAAAGAAATCTTAGTTTAGTTTGAATGTAATGTAAACATGTTATTTGTGATATTCATATACCATGAATATACTGTATATGCAAATGTAGTTCTGTCACAGTCAGCACTGTATGGTATCTAGCTTTTAGCATTCACAAATAACTAATATGCTCAGAAACTAGGGCTTTTATTGTAATGCAGGTGCATGTGTGTCTTTGATAAGTCCAAGATTCAATCACATAAAGCCCATAAGACATGTTGTCATCTCATGCGAAAAGGTTTTGTTAATATTTCACTAAAACAGAAACTATGCTCCAAATACAAGCTTAAATCAAAAGCCATTTGAACTTATGTATTCAGAAATTCAGGGTAATTTAATTTAAATGTTTGAATTTAAAATACATATTATTTTTGCAGACCATTTCCCTTAGAGTTGAGCTGTCACTGCCCTGGTCACTGTGCCTCATTTCACATTTGCTAGGGAAAAGTTATAATGACGGTTTTCATGGCAACATCGTGAGGATTGTCCCATCTTTTCAATATGGCATTACATTTTTCATTAAATAATTTATGATACAGGGTCTTTACATTATACACATCAGCTAGCTCAGGGTGGTTAAAAGTTTCCAATTCACCTATGACACCTGCTGCCAAATAGTTAACTTGATATCCAAATTTATATCTAAAAAATTCCCCATGGATTTTCCCCATATATGTCTTTATGAATGAATGCAGTTGTAGGACCGGGTCAGGACTTAATGCCATGGAAGGGTTTTACCTTTTGTTATTAGTCAGCTCCATATCTTCTCTAGCTTTCCTCCTCTAGGTGTGAACATCCAAGTTAATGAGAGAGAGATGGGTTCAGACTGGTGATACCTTCACCGCTCTTAAATGTGTATGAGATTGTCCAGATAAGCATTTTCACCTCTGTGCTTTAATATGCATTTTAACACGTTGCGTAACGCAGTTTGCAAGAATTGTATGGGCTGTGCATATTATTTTTCCTTATCAGCTGTTATTTGTACTGTTGAATAATTCATCAGTAGATAAAGCTCAGAATGCTCCAGTCAATGAATGACTCTTTTGCTTTCACCATAAGACATTCTTATCAAGTATGTTACTCAAGAATGCAGCTTTTTGTCAGTGTCTTACGGCCATGGTTCTGCTGGACTTGAAGTTATTTTACATAATTTAGTAAGTAAATAAGTAAATAAACAATTACAATTTTGATTTTAAGTCTTGTCTGAATGATTACAGGGATAAAACACAGCCAGCTCAAAACTAGGTCAAGAATGAATCCCTACTATCTGGAAATTTCCCTCAGCACTGTTTGCATGTTGCTGTTCTCCCTGGATCATTCATATAGGACTGTTGTATTCAGAGCACATTTAATAAAATAGCTGTAATTACATCTCCTTGCATCAGCTAATGAACACACACTGGCCCGACATGATGAGACTCATATTCCTGAAATGCACCTCAACTTCTGTGGACATTAGAATCACATCAGTTTGTAGAAATGTTGACTTTTGGTCATGTGACACGTGTTGACCTACTATAATTACAGAGAGGCCTTGAATACTTCCATTAGTGAATAAGTTTTGAATGTAAAAGTTATACCTTTAAAATGGTTTTGCCTTACCCCAGATTATACTGTGATCATTGCTCTTAGGAGAGAATCTATGTGTGCACAGTTATTGGGCAACTATTAATGTGCAGAATTATTACGTAACTAAATTAAAAATGAACAATTTCCCATCTTAATTGTTTATTTTCCTCTGTCAGAATAGTAAACAACTTAAAATTTACAAATAAACATTTCTGACATAAAAAAGATGTATATATCTGTGACCAATCTAGGCACCCTTCTTCTCAAAAATGATCCTATGCCTTCCATTTAGGCAGTCTGTGAGTCTGTGAGTCTCTTGATCTGTTGACTATCAGCTTTTTTTTTGCAGCAACCACAGCCTCCCAGATGCTGTTCAGAGAGGTGTATTATTTCCTTCACCGTAAATTTCCCATTTATGAAGGGTCCACAAGTTCTCAATAGGGTTAGGTCAGGTGAAGAAGGGGGCCATGGCATTATTTTTTCCATCTTTAAGGCCTTTATTGACTAGCCATGCAGTGCAGTACTTTGAAGCATACGATGGAGCATTGTCCTACATAAAAATCGTGGTCCTCTTGAAAGATTTTCCTGCTTGAAGATAGTGTCTTCTAAAAACTGGCAGTAGATTTAAAAATGATTTTGAGTTCTTCTTCAACCCGAAAAGAGCATCTTTAATAATACCTCCCCATACTATACCCTATCTCCATTTTGCTGGTCTCTGAGTCAAACTGGATGTCTGTGCCCATTACTGATCCAGCCATGGACTCTCATCCATCTGGTCCGTCAATAGTCACTCTCATCTCATCAGTCCATAAACCCTTTGAAAAATCCGTCTCCAGTCTTGTTGTTTCTTGCTCAGTGGTGGTCGGGTTTCAGCCTTCCATAACTTGGCCATGTCTCTGAGCACTGAACACCTCCTGGTAGCTTCCTGTTTTATTCTTCTCAAATCTCTAGCAGTTAATTTGTTCATTTGAGTAAGTGTTGACTATTTGCAACAAAATGTTTGATGGTTCTGTGATCACGCCCCAATATCACTCAATTTCAAGTGCTGCATCCCTCTGAAGGACTTTTTTTTTACAATTTTTGAGATTTTTCAGTCTATTTGCCACACCCTTCCTCTTTGGACAAGTAGCCATGACCTGATATGCTTAAATCCAATAAGAATTCAAGTTTAAACAGCTTGGAGTTAGAGAATATGCATAAAAATCCTGATATGGTCAAAATACCCATTTGCCTAATAATTGTGAACACAGTGTTTTTATTATCTTTTTATAATATTTTGCATCCAACAACAGAATTCCTGCCTGTGCCTCTGTGTACACAGTGTGTACTGTGTACACTGTCAGCTGGACTGACCTAGGAGTGTGGGAGTTGGTGTTAATGAATGTTCTCCACAGCGTGGGAAAGCTAGTGACCTTTACTCTGTGCATTTACTCAAAAATTGACCATTCTAAACAAGTTAATAGATTTTAACATCACAGCCACATCAACGGAAAGAGATGGCTGTAATTGTGTTATTGGGCTATAGAGTGCCACAAGTGTATTTAATAGTGTAATAATAATCCCTCCCATAATCCAAATGAGGCTGCAATGAGGCTTTAGAGATCCATGTTAGACACATTCTTATTTTCCCTTTATTTCACCATCATTACTTTTTGTGTTGCATCATAAGAAGCAGATGCAAATAACACAACATTGAAGTTCCCTTACAACTACTTGTAAGTAAGTGCACAAAAAATGACAAAATATAATCTAAAATAATAAAATAATTCTTAAAATATACAGTTCTGTATCTGTTTACATTTACTGCAGTGCGTTTCAGGGTATTCATCTGTTCATTTTCCAATTGTTGTATAATCTGTTTACATCCTGCAGCCTGCTAATGATGTATAATGAAACAGAACCAGGAAAAGAGTACCAATTATTGCTAATGACTTTGGACTCAATAAGAACTGCTTGAAATGCATACTTTAATTAGGATAACACATTTGGTGGTGAGAACATTTATGCAGTGTTAACAACAATATAGACACCTCACTAGGTCTGAAAATAAACATGGTCAAAGTTGTGCTGCCCAATTCTTGAGTGGCCTTAGCAAGTGATTCTCAAACTATGATGTGCAAGCTTGTTTTGGACACATTTGGACTCCTCCTGTGACAAACCTGGTTTAGATCTAGTGGTATTCTGGAAGCTCAATATTTTTATAGATGGTACTTGCTGTGAAAAGTTTGAGAGCTTAAGCTGCAGCACATGCTTGGTTCTGTGCTGGCCACAGCATCTTGATCAATTACATCAATTTGCTGAATGTCTTCCTCATTTCACACTATTCTCTTCTGTCTAATAAAGCCTACAGGCTGAAAAAGATACCCAATGTTCTGCTTTTCTGATCTCTGCCAGAGATTCAGTTTTTTGGTGCATTAGATGGTGAATGTGATTGAAAATACTATCTTTGACTTGACTAGTTTTCAGTTTGTATACCATAATTTTATATTTTCAGTCAGACACAATACTAATACTAATACTAATACTAATACTAATACTAATACTAATACTAATAATATCAGACTTCAATCCACCCACAATACACGTTATAATTTAAATTTGTTAACATAATTGTAATTGTAGTTCAGAACTTCAAAACTAAAGCAAAATTCTTAGATGTGAGTCCAAATAACAAAATAATTTGTCTTTGTGAGTGTCTTGATTTTTACATTCACTGGAAATTGGGTGTTGAGGAGAGGAAAACACAACGACAAATGCCTATTTTTTTGTTTTATTACAACTATACATAAAAGTAAAACCCATTTAAACCCTCTGGCACTGAGCACAGGCCTCACATCTCGTACAAGAGAACGCAGGTGGGTTGTTTACACACAACACATTTGGAATACAGTGCCTACTGGGCAAAGCCAAGACAAATAGACCACTTAGTTACTCATTGTTCCTATATGTGGCTACTCTGCAACCATTAAAGTAAATTGCTGAGTGTAAAAAAGCCCATTTGATGCTTTGCTGAACATTTGTTTTATCTTGGCTTCTGTTTTGCATAACTTAAATCTAAGTTTGAAAAGTGTCTCTTTCGTCATTATCTTGTAACATATAGCAGTGATTTGCTCAGACCAAGATGGCAGCCCTCCAACTAGCCAATATCACAGTCCAGACTGAGGATATTCCACCACTCCGCTCTGACAATGAAAGAAGATCTGTTTGTTGGCAGGACGGAGAGGCGAGGAAGGGTGGTGTTCAGTGTGAGAAAATGGATAGACAAATCGAAAGCCATCAAGTGAGAGGGATAGAAGGGGCGAAGGCTAGGGAGGAATAAATATGGCCGTAGCTGTGCAAATGTTAAAGGAAAGCAGCGGGATGGGGAATCGCAGCAGTGAAGTACAAAAGTAACTGGGTGAGCTTAAGTGTGTTTTTGTGCTGTGTTTGCCGGCAGCGAATTTCAGAAAGACTGGTGCTTTCAGATCTAAGTGGGAGTGCACTTTAGAAATCTAATAGTAAAGATTACCAGGGCTATAGTGATTGTGCTTTTGTGTCATTACTATGTTTGACCTCTCAAAACACTTCATCAACAGACAAATAGTAGTAGTAAAATTCCTAGAAAATGTGAGTGTTTGTTCAGAATACATAATTTTCTGTAAATGGTGAAAATAAAAATACAGTCCAAACATGTTAATATGGATATATTGTTTTGCAATGTGTTGCCTTAGAACTTTAATGGAAGAATAACTCCAAAACCAAGTGCAAGAACACGGCCCCATGTCTGAGGTAATTGGTATGAATAAACAGAGTGAGTTCACAATGGAGAGGATGAGCTCCGTACTTCACTTGATGGATTTTAGTGGGGGAACACAGTGCCTCTCGTGTAATGCTGACACTTTATTTTGGGCTTGGGAGATCTGTTTACCTCACTGAACATTTTAAGCCTGAAGAGATCAGCATGGAACATCATAAATGGTTTAAAACATTGTTGGCAAAATCCTTGTAAAAATCTTTCTTGTATACAGACAAAGTGTCTATAAAGATGCATTTGCCAAAGCAATAAAAGAAAGTTTTTAGAAAGAGCCAAGGATTAAACTCCTTTACAGCTGGGTCACTGGTAAATATTTGTATACACTAGTGTCAGAAACATTTGTGTAAAGGCTCCAGTTTTTCCAGCATTTTAAATCTTCACTGATTTAACATAAGGCTGATTGGAAACACATATGAGTTGTGACAGGAAAATCCTTTTCCATTCTAGGATGTGAGTAACAACAGAATTAAAATACCATATTTTTGGGGCTATAAAGTGCACTGGATTATAAGGCGCAGTATCAAATAATATGTCAGTTGTGTCATTGTCCACACATAAGGAGCATCGGATTATAAGGCACAATAAGAGAAACAAAACGCGTGTCGGATAAATCGAACTTTATTCAGGTCATTTACAATAACTCTCAGTTGTAGCTAACACAAAAATACAAGTTTAACAGTTGGTGATTTGGGCATCAAACATGCCCGGATCCCTCTCAACATTGTTCAGTTTTAACACAAAAATACAAAACCTGAAATCTGCATGGTGCATGTCTCTTAACAGGTGCATTTTGGGTCCTTGTACAGCACACGGCAGAACTACTGGTATGTTGCACAGTCGCCCTATATGTGGCCAACATATTACTCCTCCTGACTCGCCCACTAATACGTTATTAGCCATTGACATAAAATCGGTTGGAGGTTAGTAAACACAACCAAAGGTCATACATAAGGCCACTGGATTATAAGATGCACTGTTGATTTTTGAGAAAATGTCATGATTTTAGATGCACCTTATAGTGTGAAAAATACGGTTGACATATTTTAAGTCAGTAAGTCAATTGAATACAGACCTCCCTGACAAATGTTATATTTTAAAATTTTCATTCAAGTTCATATATTGATCTGGACACCATTTTATGATTTTGAAATGGTTCATTAAAAATGGATGGATGTGACTTGTGCTGTGGCCAGAGACCACCCCTTTCTTGGCTTTATCTAAAAAGCCAATGAGATGTGAAATCGAGTTTGGACAATAGTGATGATAGATGATTCTGCTGGGCAGAAGTGTAACTTACACGTGTCCTGGTTTCTGTCGCTAGGAAGTCCACTTGAAAAAGTCCATGTGCCATGTGTATAAAAAGACCTGCCAGCACTGCAGCTTGTAAATGGAACAGATGGATTAGATCATACAGGTTTTATAGGATTTTTAACACCTATGGTATCCCCATTGTTCATTTGCTACAAATATAACCTTTTTAAGAGCAGACAAATTCTGTGTGGACGCCCTGTCCCTCTGTGCCAAACATATTTAATTAGTTTTGGCAGAGAAACTGTCAGACCAGTGAGCAGCCTCGATCTCCTTCACACCCATGCCCTCCACTTTACTCTCTGGAGTTTTCTAGACTATTTGGGTAGTGCTTGGAGGTTTCCCATTGTACACAAAGCTAATCCTTCCTCTGGGACGCGTATGACTCATTTAGCATGAAAGAGTTAAGGAGGCCATTTTCTGTGATTACATTGGTTCAGATTGATGGTGAATAAGGTAAAATCTGTATGGTCTGTTCATTCATACATTCAGAAATGACAGATTTTGCCCCTTGAAGCAAAAGAACCTGATGGAAACTTCTGAACTCTATTTAGAATGGTCCTTTGTCGGGGAATCAAACTCACAACCTTCTTGATCTGGGGTGTGTGTACTGCGCCTCCACATTTTCATGTGTAGCGATCACATGCCAAGTTAAATGGAGGACAACTCGACATCCTCTTCTGTCTACAGAGGTGATGAGTAGCACCGTGACATCAGCACTCTGCTTTAAATTAGAAGAGATAAGTGGACTTGACCACAGTGTTAGGTAGCGAAATGGGCAATATCTCCTGCAAGCCCTTCACCACTCCTCTGTCAATTGTGGAGTTACAGCGGACATTCTAATGTGTCTGTTCTTTTAAACCCTGCCGTGTGAATAAGAGGCAAAATGCATTTAAAACAATGTACAGCGAGACACTTGAATAGGGCAAAGGGGCCGTATACCTATCCTGATGTTATTGTGCCCCAGTGACTGGGGAATGCCAAAGGTTTTCACTCTTTCTATGGGATCAAGGTTCATAAACATGCTCAATTCATTTTATGGTTTAAACTTTAACACATGACCAGTCATCAGCACCATGCAATCAAATGGGTGATTAAATTAACATATATTAATTGCATACTGTTAAGCTCTTGACAGATTTACAACACATTACCAGTATTGACAATTTGTATCACTAAAAATGTATATGTAAAAAGAAAGTTAGCACAGAGACCTTCTTGCCTCATTTGCTTTACCTACTTTGACTGCAGTGGGATCATTGAATTTGAGACGAATGCTTCCCAGACCTCATTTCTTTCACAAATCCTGTATCAGCCCTGGTGTTGTCTTACAAAGCTCTGGCAGTACCACAGTGGATTGGCTTTCCAGATAAGGATACACTGTGACTTTTTTGTTTTGTTGAATCATGGTCTTATAACACATGTTTTTTTCAAATTTTAGTAAGGAGCTGTCAGAAAACGTATCATATTCTTCAGACATACATTGTGGTCACATGAATATAAATGTTTCTGTGTGCTTTCCCAACAGATACAGACTACATCAGTGACGAGGAAAAACATAAAGTGGAGCTGATGTTGGCATTCCTCACCGAAGAGTCCAAACAAGCTGCTGCCAGTACTGCAGTGAGTACCAGAACATAGTGTATTGCTAAGGAAGAAATTATTTTATTATTATTCATATATCGTTTTAAAAGTTTTAAAAAGGTAAAAAAAACGATGATCCCATTTCTTGCAAAAGCTTTATTCTGCAAAACAGCTCAGACAGGCACTTTAGAGTCTCAGAGGTATCTCCAGACTCCAGAACACGACCCTTCATTCTAAGTTAAAATGGTGGGGTTTTGAAACATTTAACGTTGGGGAAATCTGGGTCTTGCCCTTGAAGCCGAGCCTGCAGAGCACAGTGGTCAGTACGACTTCCTCTACTTGTCATCCTGTCTGCAACGGGAACCCGATCGTTTACTCTCTCCTTTAGACTCACCACATAAACTGACCAGAGAGCGGATCTATTATTCATAAAGGAAAGGAAGAGGATGGGAAAGCCTAAACTCTCCATTAATCACGTTTTACTATGCCATACTTCAACCATTCATTTGGAGAATACCATTTCAACTCAAATTGTGTCTTTAATTGACGCAGTTTACAGTTAGAATCATGTTGCGTGAAAAAACAAATATTAAACCTTTTGTTTTATATAAGCAGACAACATAAGTGCACATCTAGAGTTGTGTGTATATTATCAGAAACCTAATGGGTCTATTGTAAGCTCCCCCACTCGGAGCCTGGAATAGAAAAGTGCACTGGCTCTAATGGAAGGTTCACTACTTGATTGGAAATTATGAAATGTGATTTGAAGAGCTGTCTGTCTTTAGTCGTTAAGTCAATTAATCGCTCAGTGTTGTCTTATCAAATTCTCCTTAGTCAAGTAATTATTTTGATGGAATTATAGGGGTTTATGAAAGCACTGAAGGCAAGGAGTGAGTTGACTGGGGATATGAAGATGCTGTTCTCTAGTGACTAGCACGTTTTTTGCCTGAACTCCTAAGTGCTTGGGGTCTTGAGTGAATTTTGGCTCAGATCATTGGGAATCTGAATCACACCCCTTTTTAGTTGACTAATAAATGCTCAGTTATTTCTTTTTTTTCCAGTTTATTATGGTATGGGTTAGTATAGGTATGGGCAGTAGATCAGGGCATCGGTAGTTTTTGCATTGACATTAGGGGAGCGTTGTTTGGCTGGTTAAATGCTACTTTGTGTGAATTAGTCTTATGATCAGAGCCACCAGCTGGTTCTAGAGCAGCTGTGCTTACAGTATGCGGCTCAGCGATATGGACAAACATGAATATCTTGGTATTTATTTGGATTTATTCCTAATTACAACAATTTTATGGCAGTTCATCTAAAAGCTAAAAGTGCCTTGTAATGCTGTTCAGGTTCAAATATTGCATAAAACATGAATAGTCTGAAAGAAGAACTAGAACATTTTTTATTTAATCATAGACCTTTAAATATTCACTATTCTCTTTGTTATTGTAATACTACTCATTGTTCATTGTCCAATATATTTCTGAAATATTACCATTTTACGTGTAGGTGAATTTGTTGTTAGAGACCACAAAATGGTCTCAGTATCGCTCTGAAAAGGTAATGGTATATTTAAATTATGTATAAATGGAGTAGTTATCACACTGAAACAGTAAAACAACAACCAGGGGCAGCCAGTGAAGTGAATAATGGATTCAGACTTAAGACTTTTACCATGGTAGGGTCAAACTGCCTTTGCTTTGGTGAGGCTGCTCTCCTTGGATAGCATTTTTATAATTTTAAAATATATTTAAAAAAGTAAATGTATGCAGATGAACAGGTGTTGGGTTAAAGTAGAGAGACTGCACAGTTGTGATTCACAAATGTACACAACTTTACCTTTTTCAGCCTTTTATTGTAAACAAATGTCTGCAGTACGTATAGCTAGTGAATACAAGGTGACAAAGATTATTGACCTTCTAATGGGAAAAGGAACCAGGTCTTTTCGGTGATTTCAAATCCATATTGTCAGATTCTTGGCAATTTACATCATGAGATCCATATGTGCTTTATTGTCTTAACAGAACAGAACATTGTCTTAACAGTTTTTTCTTTCTCAACAAAAGACTAATATGAAGTAAATAAAGAATGTCAAATGTGTGCGTGTGCATGTGCGTGCATGTGCATGTGTGTGCGTGTGCGTGTGCGTACAGGAAAGGTGAAGCCCTAAAGAGACAGTGCGTGCCTGTTTTGTGTGTGTAGTTTATAAACAGTAATCTAATTCTCAGCAGTGATGTGAATGCCACCTTAAGCTGCCAGCATTTTATTAAATCACCGGGCTGTTTGAAAAGCTGTTGGATTGGTTAGGTTCACATGTTTGATGACTGCTTTGTGCTTGTTTCCATAGACGGTCTTAGCCTTTGCCAAGATTTATCCTACTAACAGCCATGCTCTTGCATTACACAGGCTTTAGTCCAGGATTAAAACCCTGTTTACACACCTCGTCCAGCACATTCATGTTGGTCAGAACAACAGGTTTGGATGTCACGGCAACCCAGTGCCCCTCACCTGGTGTTGAAGCTCTAATCATTTTGTAAAAAGCGGTGCAGTGTAGGCAGGTGGAGGAGGTAGCAGAGGTGATAGTGATGGCGGTGTGTGATAGCCAGGTTTGGGTAATGTTTGTGCGCACTGCATGTGTACACAGTGTTCTAGAGAAAGGCACTATAATCTGGTATCTCATGACAACAAAGGGGGTGACCTTTTTGGGAGCACACAGGGCTGTAATGGGGAAAGCTTTACTTTTTTATCGTCTCATCAAGTATGATCCAGCACATCCACCTTGTATATGTTTGAAGTGCAAACCAAAGTTTCCAAATTTAATATATTTTAGAAGAGAGATTGTGTACTTTGTGATATATTGCTCTGAGACACAACCTTTACCTCAGGTCACGTTTCCATTACGGAAGCATCTACATTTGTTATCATCTCCCCAAGAGTGCGGCCTTCGGGTCCCATTACCGACCAATCAAAACATGACACGAGAAAATAGGCTCTGAACTAGAAGGTCAGCATGGGGAAGAAGAATCGTTACTGCCTCGTTTAGCTTTCTTTACTTCAATTGCACTGTATTATTACACCATCTAATTCTTTTAGCAATGTATCGTAAAACCACCAATCATCCTGTTATAAACTGTATATTAGGTTGTTCAATATTTATAAGGCCAACCTATAATCATTTATGCAATAGAACAACATGTATTGTAATCTCATCTGAACGGCACTTTGTTAATGAAGTGTTGAGACCAGTGTTTATTCTACTGATGATTAACAATGATTTGCTTGTCCAGAAAGGCAATTATTCTTAGCATAAAGAAAAAATATCTCTTTATTTTCATCTGACCAAAAAAGAGCCACATAAAAATAGCTCTGAGGTTGTAGATAACCTTTAATTATTGGACTGTACTAATCTGATAGTATGAAGTAATATTGTGAAATTGTAAAAGGTGCCTGTGAATTCAAAAGCACTTACCCAAGTTAAATGAGAAGGTGCTGACAGTGACATTACAAGTATTAAATATTAAATGTAGACTCTCATGTGAAACAGACTTTAATTATGTTGGGTTTCATCTATGCAAGCCCCTGTACTGTGTCAAACAATGGATTTGAAGACCAACCTTTCCCCCTTCATATCCAGAATTACAGGTAATCCATTCTGCTTCAGTGGATCACATTATCTGGCCTCTTTGTGCACTCGTCGTGACTTTGACCGGGACACTGACCTTTCCTCCACAGATTTGCTCCACTCTGCATAATTACATGCTCAAGGAAGAGCAAAGTTCAGGTTTTTAATTATAAAGCACAAAAAGCCTGGAAGTGAGCAGCTAAACAGTGTACTGACCTAAATGTTGATGATGGTGATGATGATGTTAAGACGGCTACGGTGATTTAAATTCTGACATATATTCAACAAATGTTCTCTTAAATGTATTCCATTGAATTTGTTAAGGGAAATATATTATGCAAAATAGACTTTCAAGAGCTTTTAATCATTTTATAATCGTTTTCCCTTCTTATTTGCTCAAAGTTGTATTTAAAGTCCTTCATGCATTGAGTAATCTCTCTTGCACAGCAAGATGTTTTCTCACAATATTTCTAAGTTCTGAGTACGTTTGGAACCAGGGTTGTTGCAGTTTGATAAGTGACCAGAAGAATAAAGGACACCATGATTACAACCATGTTTCAAACAGACAGAAGCGAAGGGAAAATTGGATTATTTGGATAATCGAAACAATTTAATCATACTTTTGACATGTGATGATTTTAGATTTCATTGGGCAACCACTGCTTGTCTTGATTCCCCTGACCGCATGCCACTGATGTGTAGAACTCAATTCAGATATACATATATCTGGCCTATCAGATATACATATATCTGGCCTATCAGATATACATATATCTGAAAAACATTGCAATCTGGCATTAGCCAGTTTATCAAGACTCCATTGCTCTGACAAACCCTGTGTTCACGTCTCCCTGTATATGCTGCTCGTTGCTTACTTAGTTGAATGCTGAACAGTAGGCAGTGTGACACTGTTGTGATGTTTGCAAAGAGCCAGGAGGAAATCAGCCCCAGTTTTCAACCAAATGAGTGCAGACTTGGATCAAGATCAAGATTACAATTTAAAATGTCTAAATCTTCTAAATCTTCTATCTAAAATTATCCACAGGTGCCACAGATTATGGCCATATAAGAGACAAAGGTACACTGCTCACTTTGACTGACATACTTTTTTACCTTGCAGCAACTAGTTAAGTTACTTCAGCAAAGTGGAAACAAGTCACTAAACATTGAATATTTTCAGTTTTCTCTGTAAAATCACTAGAGATTTGCCAGTATAATTGCTTAGAATCAAGAGGAACCAGTGGCCGATGAGCTTCGTTGATATTTTTTAAACGATATCCAGGACCAATAAGAGAGCTGTTCAGTCAGTTTTGTGCAGTGTCCTCTTTGTAGAAAAGTGTTATTTGAAGCTTAATCCATATTGTTTAGGCTGATGGTTGACCCAAATAAAATATGTGCTCTTGTCACCAATATTTAGGTGTCCCCTTTGTTTCAGTATATAGAGGCTTTTACCAAAATCCGGCATTATAGTCTTACTTTAGCCTATAACTAAACTTCTTTGAAGCACATGGTAATTTTTTAAATTCTTGCCATTGGCATTTACCCTTCTGTCCTTCATGCTTCATGAGCCGCCTCACTTCTTCATTTGTGGCACACTTTGGTACACTTGAGACCAGCCACATTTTATTTTTTCACCCAGATATTTCAGGATTTGGCTGATTGCTGACACCCACAGCTCCCAGACCAGCCTCATAACCCTTGTTCTCCTTTGGAACCTCCTACTCTCAAAGCGTCTGGCGTTTGGAGTCCATTTTTGGCACACATAATCGGGCCGGCGGTGAGGAGGTACTTGCACTGATAAACACAAACTTTGACCTCCACCTTCATCTCTTACTTGCTGTGTCTGAGATTTGTGTGTCAGACTGTATTATGAGATTTATTTTTTCCCAGCACACAACAGCCTCTGTAGGCTGTAAATGCTCTTAAGTCCTCACCCCACATATAGAGCTATTACTCAAGTTGAGACTATATACTAATAAATAAAAATGCTGTCAAGCTAAGGTGTCACAGTTTGTACATTTACTGCTGAGACTGTAGTGAGTACAGTACTATATGTAATAGTAATGGTTAAAAAGACCAGTTTCCACCTTTTACAAATTAGAAAAAGATAATGTTGTTCAACATGCTGTAATATATTATTTAAATTTCACTTTTTGTTTGAATATTTCATGACAAATTATACTAATTCTAGGTCCTGTTTCTATATTTTTATAAGATTGTGTGTGGGATGGTAGAGGCAGTTGTTTATGAAACTGAGATGAGCTTTTCACTTTTGATTGACGTTGAAACTGTAATGAGGGAGAGAGTGAGGAGACTACTTGGAGCAAATAGCTATGGCTGTGTATTGAAAAAGCAAAAACAACATAGTTACGCACCATTGGGTATAATGGTATGCATGCATTGGTGTTTTATCCATTGATGCCTCCCGGTGTTGCATCTCTTCATTTCTCTCTGTCTGGTTAGGCTGAAAATCCCCAGCTCGCAACACTTTTTCCATTAGCCTTACCTTTCAGAAGTAATGCTGATCATTTGTCTAAGATGGCGGTCTGCCCACAGGGAAGCTCTTCTATTTTTGCTTACACATTCACATGTGCTGCAAACTACAAACTCCAGACACCTCTAGCCTCACTCAAAGGTCGGTTATCACAACTTGACAAGACTGTACCTGCAGCCACATATCAAGCACATGTACTGACTGTGCCCATTACATCTGCAGCAGGGTGATCTACCATCTTTAATCAAGCATCCTGCTCCTGGTCCTCTGTGACAGTCCAGGGACAATCAGGGAATGTGTGTGAATGAGATAAGCAGTTGAAAAAGTTCAGGACTTAAAGGTTAATGAGGCCCTTATGGCTTAAGCCGCTTTCCCTTATTTTTTATGATGGACAAATGGATTTAGAAAACTGCGGGGCAAAATAATGTCCATGCAAAGCAGCAAGGTTATGACTAGTTTAAACTTTGCAGTAGCATATGGAGGGTGGTCAGAAGCTAATGAGTGAACTATTCCTAGCTGCTGACAAATCACAACCTAGTTTATCTTAAAAATTACAAGTGCAGCATAAAATCTACATATGTTTTGTACAGCAAGAAGAACTCACAAAGTGGAGGCTCATTGTAGGAAGGAACATTCACATGAATTGGTTGACAAAGTTTTCACATAATTTGCAATGCCCAGCTGCCACTGAAATGCATTTGATCACTTGGTGCTTTGTGTGTGGCTCTGTGTACACATGATGACAGAGCCCAGAGCAGTGTGGGCTTCCAGGAACAGAGCCCTTTCATTTCCACCAGCCAGAAAAACCCATTGAGAAGACTGGCCTCCATCTGTCTCTCTCTCCACGCTCATCTTTTCTCACTTTGGAACTGCGCCTGACTCCTGAATTATCTTGGATTTTCAAAACAAAATTAATTACATTAATATTCAGTTGGAATAGTTTCATTAAAAAGAAATGTTTGTATTAATATGAGTTTGTAAAAAAATAGAAATTTTATTTTGACCATGAAACAACCAACCAATATCATAAAATGATCCTTTGCATGTATTCTTATTCCAATTTATCTGTTGAATGTTATATAGCATGATAAGGCAACAAATACAACTTTAAATGTAGCAATTTTTTTTATATTTTGTTAATACTATTTTTATTTTGCCTACCTCCCACTCTTGCTTGTTAATGTTGGAAATCCAGAAATATATGAACCCACTGCAGGGTGGGCTGGCTGACAGCACATGCTGAGCCACAACAGGATTAAAAAGTCACTGCCGCTAACAATGTAACAATGTCCATTTATAATGTTAATAATAATTTGTGTGTGTG